>JAHBCN010000985.1:137663-166227 GCA_019359885.1 Listronotus oregonensis
TGCACATTATATTGTGTTTTTTCAAGTTTTATTCTCCTTAAAAACATGATAAAAATTAACTGGACAGCTTTGTTTATCATCAATATTTTTAATTATAATTTTTCATTCAAATTTTTCCCAACTTAACTCTATTCTATTAACATTCCAAGATGCCTTTCACTAATTCTCGAAGCCCAAAAATATATTGTTGAAATTTTTTTCCCCCAAATTTATTTGTCAACCTATACCCAAGAAAACTCTCAAAAATAATTTATAAAATGGTTGAAGAAAAGTAAGATATATAATTATATATATATATATATATATATATATATATATATATATATATATATATATATATATATATATATATATATATATATATATATATATATATATATATATATATATATATATATATATATATATATATATATATATATATATTTGGATGAAACATTTTTCAGATATTTAAGCCTAAAATATAAATAAATTAAAAAAATAATCATATTAGCATCAAGAAAGCTATGAAAACAAGAGAACTGTTTTAATAAATTTGACGTATTGATATTGTAAAAAGTTCAAATTTATCATTTTAACTATTATAAGTAGTTTGTATTGTTTTTTTGTCGATGGACTATTCAGAATAACAAAAAATTCTATTATGCGTCTTTTTTATGGTAACAATAATAATGTGACGATAGTGCAAAGGGAATATTATTTATTATATCCTTAAAAGGGGTACCATCTATAGATACATTAAATACATAGTAATAAAGTTTATTGAACAAAAAGACTTTAAAATGAAGAAAAGGACTGCAGCACGACATAAAAAACAGTTTTGGATATCCTCGTTTTTTCAGGATAATTATTATACTTTTTTGTTGGACTTGCACTAACTACTTTTAATAATTTTAGAAAATCCTGAAATATCAATCTCGGATGCGGCATCTGAACTAAATAAAACAGATTATAAACCTTAAAATTTTACAAATTTTATCCTTGTAAATTTATGTCCGTTCAGAACCTTCCTGAACAAAACATGCAGGACCGATCTAAGTATGCATTGAAAATAGCTAGTTTGTGCAGCAAGATCCAAAGTTTTTAAATAAAATTTATTCACGGACAAGTCTTCCTTCACTTTAGCAGGAATGTTTAATCACAAAAATAAACATTATGGTCTAGAGAAAACCTCACCAAATTGCAACATAAACATTCTATTGTTTCCATGACTTTCTTAATACTAATATGAAACTTTTTTGTAATTTATTAATAATTTAACCTAAAATATCTCAAAAATGATTCATCCAAATATCATTATATTTGAAATCAGAAGAAAAAGATCTTTCGTTGTAGCGCATAATATACAGGGTGTTTCATTTAAAAAAGTTGAAGTTGCCTATATTTTTCCATTTTTTTAATGCGATATTTTTGACTGATAATTTCAAAAGATAATATGGAAAAAAATCCTACAATTTTTATATAAAACAATTTTTTCTGTCTTCAAAAATAAAGGCCCCAGAAGCCACGTAAATATAATCAAAGACCCTGTACATTAAAAGCAACAGTACATTAATGCTCGACTGACGGTCCACGTTAAAATTGGTCGAGTGTAGCTATTGGCACGGTGCGCGATGAAAACGACATCTGAGGGCTGCGTAAAATCATGCTTGAAAGCCATGGGGGAGGTGAAAGAATATTTTTAAAAAATATATATATATTATAATATATTATATATATATATATATATATATATATATATATATATATATATATATATATAATTAATTAAATATTTAAATTCAAAATTAATAATTTGGAAACTTTTTAAAAGGGGGAATTTTTTTATGAATTTTGGGGGGTTAGGGGGATAAAAAAAAAGGGTTTGATAAAAAATTTGAAAAAAAAAAACCCGAAAACTTACATCTAGGCTTTCAAATACTTAACAAAAAATATATACTTTACTTTTTAAAATTTTTAAGTTTTTCTTTTTTTAAAACCGGGGCCAAGATACTAAAGTCGTTCTGCAGAATTCCTTTTCTATTAAAAAACCCTTTTTTTTTTTAAAAGTCGCAAATCAAAAAACTTGGAAAAAAAACAGGAATAAACGGTACACCGCGAAACGGTAGGTTTTTTTTTTTTTATTTTTTTCGTAAAATTTTGGGTTTTCGGCTTGCCCGAAACCCAAAAGTCGTTCAGCCAAGGGGGAAATTTTTAAATTTAAATTTTTCGCGTGCATTTATCCTTTTTTTTCCTTTTTTCAATTTCCAACTAGATTTAAAAAATGGAAAAAAATTGTGCATTTTTTTCCCCGATTCAAACCCCCTACACAACAACTATCATGCACAATTTTTTTATTATTATCTAATTTTTTCATTTGAATTAAGCATGATTTAAGGAAAATTTTAAACCCAAGCGAGCGCTGCAATCGATTCAGGTCCCCCATACACTCAGCTCCGCCAATATCAGTGAAAATTATGATCAACTAGATGGAGCTGGATTACGTGGATACGTTTTAGAGGGGTTAGTCCCCCGATGTGAGCACTAACATCGATCGAGCACAAACCTTTCCCAAAAAGGGACATTTTGTTTAACTTTAAAATTTAACGGGGGATAATGATACTTACCGTATCATTAGCAGCTTGGTTTTTAAATCGCCAACAGCTGACGCTCAAGAACAAACTTTTCGAAGAAAAATTTTTCATAGTCTTTTGTAAAATGTTTGATAGCTGCTTCCTTGTAATGAATTTTTTTTATTAACCCCAAAATTTTTTTGGGTTTTATCTAAACAAATTTATTTTAAATAATAATTAAAAAGAAAATAATAATTATTGCTTTTTTTTCAAAATATACATTTAAGTCATACCTTATAAAGGAAATTCACACGAAAAGCAGTGATGAGGGTCGGGGGGCGTTAAAAAATATTTTTAAAAAAAAATTTTTTTTAAAAAATTTTTAAAAAAAGTTTAGTGGCAAGTGGGGTATCGTTGAAATGAAATTGAAAGAGCTATTTAAATATATAAAAATTAAGATTCGCATAAAAAAAAAGAAAAGTTTTTTTTTGAACTGAAAAAAAACACGATCGAAGAAAAAGGGGGAAAGCTCGCCAAAAGTGTCCAATAATGTCGAGTTAATAAAGTCAAATTAAAACAATAATCAAGCAAAAATTAAAACGAGATTTTCATCTTTTACGCTAATATCTTCAAAACTAAATTTTCAATGTTTTAAAGCACAGTCGAAATAAATTATATTCTTTAAAACTTTTCCTTTTTTTAAAATTTTTCTTGTATACTAAGCGAGAAAACCCAAAACATATAGGTCGAATTTAAAAACTAAAAAAGGGAAAAGTTGAAAAACCGCCAAAATTTACTATTTTTTAAAAATTTATATCTTGACCCTATTTGGGTTTAAAAAACGATCTTCCGGGGGAACGATTGGGTTTTAAATATGGGTTTAAACAGGTCAAAGGGGAACGTCCAAGAGTAGTTTTTTTAAGATTATGTGCGGCACGTGACATCCAAATGTCATTTCATCCTTCTTCAACAAAATAATGCCATACCCGGGGGGAATTAAGTAACCCTTTTTCCGCAACAATGGTCATTTATAGCATTTATTTTGGGGTTTTTTTTTTGTATTTTGGTTACAGACTTGATTCTTATTGTAATATATTCCGGTTTTTTTTTATGTTTTTTTTTTTGGGGTTTTATTTTACTTGTTTTTTTAAAAAAAGGTTTATTTCTTAGGTAATTTTTTTTGTCTTTTGGCCCCGACAATTTAAAAAACCGATAATTTTTTTATGCTTCATAACTAAGCAAAAATATTTTGATACAATTTTAAACCCCCCTTTTTTTCACAAGGATTTGAAATTTGACAGAAAAACGAAAAAAAAAAAAATTTGTTGTTGATCCACGAACCCCTTTATACGCCCATTTTATTGTCTGATTTGAATTTAATTAAAGTTATTTTTTTTACAACTCGTTTGTTTCGATTTTTTTTTACATTTAAAAAAGTGAATAACGGTTTTCATTTGGGTAAAGATATTTGCCCTTTTAAGAATGTTTTAAATTTCTTTAAAAAAAACGCAAACCAAAAAATAATTTTTTTCCCATAATTCTTTTGGATTCCCATAGTTCTTTCATACTCATTGTTTTCCGTTGATCCATGATTTGTTGTTTACAATTAAGTCCTTTCCTCTCGCTTTATTCATAGCGAGACGTTCGTTTTCGTTCATTTGTTTTTTTTTAATTTTAATTTGTCGTTTTCCCCAAGGTGCTTTGATTTTTTCATGAACTTTTTTTGCTGAAATAAAAAGGGAAAAAAATTTTAGAATTATTCGAAGACATAAAATTTTTTTAAAGAAGGCTTAAATTTAAAACTAAACCAACTTAGAGCTTATTGAAAAATGCAGAGACGGGTTATAGAACCCCCCCACCGCTGTGTTCACATCTTTTTAGTTAAATGGGATTTTTGGGGAAAATGCGCTGGAGTTGGGGGGTTTCGGCAATTTTTGTTGCAGGATGGCGGGGCCAAAAATAAGACGAACACAAGGCTTAACTCGGTGTAAGATACCGTGCTGATAAGGAAGACATCCGTGCCTTTTTAGGTACAAGGCGACCCTAAATTTACCCTTTTACTGCGGTAATGCGGGTCGCTGTGGGGGGACTTTGTTTAGAAACAGAAAGCGGAAGAACCGTTTTTAAAGGAAAAAAGTGAAAAAGGGGTGATCAAAACGGATAAATCCTTTGAGGGGGCCCCCAAGGCCGAGAAAAGGTGCGCCGACCGAAGCAGGTAAACCGTTTCGAAAGGTGCCCCTAAAGTCACAGGCGCCGTTTCACGGGGCAGGGCTAACCATCCCGAACAAAAAGGGGCTTAGGAAGGGTTCCGCATCCAAAAGAAGGTGGACAGAACCGCTTTTTTGGGGGGTTCCCCCGGTTGAAAAAGAGAGGAAACCTTTTATAGAGAAAGGGGAGATACCCCAAAAAAGGAAAATCGGGGTTTGTAACAAGGAATTGCTACCCACGTCATTAGACCGGAAAGGAAGGATGACGGATCAATTTTTTCCCTTTCCAGAGAAGGGCACTGGTCCAGGGAAGAGAAGAGGGGAAAAAATTTTCCTAATCTAATATCGGGGTTTTGGTCGGATCAATTTATCCTATTGGGAGAAATACAAAAGGGGGGAGCCCAAAGACCGAGCGGCGCGGGAGGGGGTAAAATGTCCATACTTTTAAAACCCAACCTAACCTACTAGAACCCGTGGAAAAAAACCCGATAGAAAATGTTAGGTTCCAAAAGAATCCAATAGGTATCTGATCGAAAAAAATCCAGATAGAAATTTATCCCTTTTTCGATAATTAATTTAAAAAAAAATTTTAAAAATCAGTAACCCCTTTTTGGAAAGTCGGAAGTGCCAATACTTTTTTTGCTTTTTTCCATTTTTCTGATTATAACCCATGTAAAACTATACAAAAAAAAGAATCCATTTTTTTTTTTATCAACAAGTGTTGAATTTGAAAAAACAATAATCTACTAAATTAACAAAAATGTATTTTTTTTTGGGTTTTATAGTTTTTTTCACGGAAGCCTCCATAATTAAAGAATTCAATATCAGACTTAACAGAATAAAGCTATCAAAAAGGAAGGGGGGGGGGGGAGGGAGGGGGGGGAGAAAAAAATGACTGAAAGGCCTAAGGGTGTTTAAGATCACGGGGGCACCCCCGGACTTAATGTTTACAGATTTTATGTTTTAGATTAAATTTTAAAAAAAAACCTTTTATTCCTAAAAAATCCCCCCGGGGTTAATTTCAATTTTTTTTTTAGTCTTGTAACCCTTTTTCCCTTTTTTTGGTTTTAGTTTTTTCCAGAAAATTTTTTTTAATTACATAATTTAAAATTTTACGGTACCCCTGTTGCAAAGGGGGTTCCTTAATTTTGCTAAATTGAGATATTTTTATTTCAATATTATCCATCTTTAAAGTGTATACAGCTTAAAGGACCTTAAAAATAGTCGTTTTTTAAGTATTTATATAATGAGTGTTGGTTAACGGGAGAAAGCACTTTGGCGCGGGCAAAAACGCACATTTTTTGGTTCCCTAGGATGAATGAACCCTGACAAAAAACAATAAAATCCCCAAAAAACCCGGGGAAAAATGGTTCTAAGAAAATTTTTTTTCAAAGGGGCTGTAAGATTTTCTGTTTATTTATTTTTAGTATATTATGTTAAATTTTATTAATTTGTTCTTTACATCAAATTAAGCTCTACATTTTATTTTAAACGGAATAATTTTGTTATTTTTTTACGTATTAAAGAAAATTTTGATGTCAAAAACTTTTTTTTTTTGAAGTACAATAAAGACGCGAAAAGGGGACAACGGGCTTTTTTAGAGGGTATTTGGAAGACCAATAGTCTTGTTTCGGCCCCCTTTTGGTTGTCTAAAAATTCAAATGGCGTTTTTTGAATGTTTTTTTTTTTTTTGGGGTTTTTTTTGTAAATTTAAAATTTTTTTTGTGTAAGTTTTTAAAAATTTAAAAAAGGTAAGGAGGCCAAGGAAAAAAAAAGGGGTTTGATTGGGGGTTTATTTCAAAGAAGTAAAACATGCTTGACCTTTATCCCCAAATAATAAACACAAAGATGTTGGGCGCAGCTCTTTTGCGTTTATAAAAAAATGCCTTTCTATCTATGCTGTCAGCTTATTAATTTATATTTTAAAAGTATGGATGGGGCCCCCGTGACTTTTTCCCGGGGCCCTTGCTTACAAGCTACCCTGAATATATCGCACTATTTAGAACTCCCGAAAAAATATTTGCCTATAATCCCTTTTATTGTTTTTAATATTTTATGTCGTTTGTTACCTGATTTTAAACATTCAAAATTTCCTGTTCCCAAAATAGCAAGACCAGATTTCCCAAAAGAAAATGTTTTCCCGTTCAGTGCCTCAAATTTGTTTTTTCCCACCCTCTTTTTTTTCCCCGTTCTTCTCGTTCAGTTTCGGGAAAAAAAAAGAAAAAACAAGATTATTTAAATTAAAATTAGTACCAAACGTCTTTATTGTTCCTTTTTGAAAATTTTTTTTTAAAATACAGTCAAGGGAAATTTAAGGTTGGGGAGAAACAAGAATGGGCCTTCAAAAAAAAAATTTGCCCTATATTGAACAGAACTGCGTTAAGGTCCCCTTTTTAATTCGAATAACAAAATCCCGGCAATCTTGTTGAAAAATCATGTGTGCCAAAAATTTTTAGTTGACAATACATTCCGATTTGGAGCAGAGCCGGATTATTTGTTTTTTGGGGACGGGGGTTCTATTTATGTATTTTTATAAAATAAAATCAGCAAAAACTGTGTTGTTATAAAACCCCCAAAATTTTGTTTTAGCAATTTTTGAGAAGATGGTTATGCCATGTTAATATAACTTTTAGACTAAAGACTTCTTCAACATCGCTGTATTTGGGTTTTGATGTTTTTTTTTCATACAAGATATTATTTCTACCGTTAAAAACGCAACTTTCGAAAAACGCACTTTTCGAAAGACAAAAAATTTGCTACTTCTCGTAACTAAAAATTAAGTTACCTGCATGATGACACTATTGTATTGTGCTTTTATACACATTAAATTTATAAAATATTGTAGATATAAAATAAAACAACCCAAATTTAAAAATTTTGGGAATGTTTTGTTTCCATGCCCTTAGATTTTTTTGTGTGGCGCTGATCATAAATCTGAAGTGTTTTTTTTTTTGAGAACGTTTTTTTTTCAATATTAATCATTTACATGGTAATTAAATTTTTCTCATTTAATTACTTTTTTCTTTATTTATCACAAAAAATTTGTAATATTACACCAAACAACATAAAAATTTAAAATTTTTCAAAAAATTCTTGTTTTCATTTATTTTATAAAAAGGGGTTCCTGTTTTGATAGGTTCAAAAAATTTTTTTAATAAATTGTTTTTTTGATATGTCTAGAAATGGTGTAAAGCGATTTTTTAAAATTTAAAGCCATTATAAAAAAACAGCAGATAGAAGAGGCAGGTGTTGAAAGGGTGAGCTAAGGCTGAGAGACCGACCCCTATTCTGTGGGTTTTATACCTGAGACCCTTCTATACAAAAGAAAGCTTATACAGAGGACAAGTTTAAACAAGTTTAGAAAAAATTTTTTTAGTTTTTTACGTTATGAAATTTATTTTAGGGTTGGTATCGCAGATTAATGATAAGTTAGGATTTTTTTCTATAACTGTACTTGAAACTTCAAACGCGTTTTTCAAAGTTTTCCATCAATCTCGAGGACGCCTCAGCACATATAGACGCACGAAATGGTCTATTATCATAACAAAAGTTGCCAAAAAAAAACATAAAGTTCGAAATTTTTTTTTTCCAAGGTCTGTCAAAAAAATAATTTTTATTTTTTTTTAAAAGTTTATTCCGTGTATTTAAGCTTAAAGAATAAAACTCCACCATTTTTTTAGTTTCAGATAAGCATGTCAGCTGATTTCATGGAGGGAGTGAGGGTCCAATTTTAGGAGGGGTTTAGAGCGCTATATTGGTTCTAATAAATATTTTTAACTAAAAATTTTAAAGATTCTCTTAAAGCACTTATAAAAACTTAAAAGTGTTATTCTTTTTTTGGTTCTCACAAAAAAAAAAAAAAAAATGCATACAAATCAGACCGTCAAACCAGAGAATCCCCTTAAATTTTGGTAAAAAAACAAACCCCCCAAAACATCGACCATTTAAATCAAATGTTTGAAGTGGTGAAATATTTTCTTTCCATATTAAAGCAGATGATGTAAAATTTAATCTTCACAAAAAACGCAGCAAAGTAAATAAAATATGATTATATTAGATAATTTTAAATATTCTACGATAATTTCGTTTAAAAACCACCAATGTTGGGCAAAAAGAAGAAAAACAGAAAAAATGCGGTTAGTGTAAATTGGGATAACCACAACTAACCGACCTCAGATTCGTGATTAACGCCCCAAAAAAACCTGTTATAAAAAAAATCAAAATTAAAAAGGGACAAGAAAGATAACAACATATTTTTTTACAGAATAGCCGTCATTTTATACATGGTAACAAATATTTATGGAAGTCCGAACCTGACCGTATCATTGCGCAAGATCCAAAAGTTCTTTTTTTCTATACCCGTTTACCTTCTTTGTCCTGCGTGCGTGGATAAAATTGTTCTACAGTACTGGTCTTCCATTAACCTTGAAACTTTTTCGGATACAGTTCAATAATGGGGTATAACAATCGATATACTATTGATACACAAGTAAAGCCCAACCTATTGTTAACCAAGATAAGATAATGTGAAAGATGTATTCCAATCCTGCAATGCATGATGGGAAATGTATCAAGCGGTCGCGCCGCCACGAGTGTGTCTGGCACACTAACTGGCCTCTTAAGTATTTTCATCCTTATTTGTATTATTGCGGGTGTTAGGATGAAAATACTTTAGAGGCCAGTTAGTGTGCCAGACACCTCGTGGCGGCGACCGCTTGATACATTTCCCATCATGCATTGCAGGATTGGAATACCGTCTTATATATTTTCTTAACCAAGAGAGTACCAAAATGAGCCGAAATCACCTCTAATTTTTATTTTTCCTAATGTTTCGCAGTATTTTACCCTAAAATATGGATGCCATATTTGTAGGACTTACCTTTAAGTTTTATTTGCATATTCATAGTCTCAACTTCCGTTTCAAGATTCCATATGGCGCGCATAACCTTGTAAATTTGCGCATCCTGTTTGCGTTTTTCCTCAGCTAGTTTGAGGTTATCCTTACGGGTCTTCTCTGCAATACGCTGGTTCACTGTTATATTTGATTCTATTTTTGTTTCCCATTGAGAGACCTTAAAGAATATAAAATATGGAAAAGAAATAATTACATTAGCCAATATACATAGTTTTACTTTTTTTTATTATTTTTACAATAGCTATAAATACAGAATACAGTCTCACCGTAAGTGAGGTTGTCCTAACGTCTTAACTTTTGAGATATGGGGTAAAATTTTCTAAAATAAATAATTTATTATTAATATATGTAATACCACTTTAGAGATTTTAATGAAATTTGGCATGATGTACTATGTATCAAGAAGCATTTTTTTGTGTACCATATCAAAATAGGCAAGTCAAATTCTGTACGAACGCCACTGTTGGAAATAAGAAAAATGTGGTACACTAAAAAATGCTCGATACATAGTACATTTATGCCAAATTTCATTGAAATAGCTAAAGTGGTATTAAAGATATTAATAATGATTTATTTTTGAAAATTTTACCACCCCGTATCTCAAAAGTTAAGACGTTTAGGACATACATTCATATGAAGTTTTTTTTATTAAAATGGACCCAAAAATTGTTTCCCTAAATATTGACGTACACTTAAAAAACACTCTGTATAATGTAAAAAAAATTACCAACTATATTTTATTTTGCGTAAACAATTGATTTTATCGATGTCAATCAAGAATACCTTTTTTTTAGTTTAATGTTAAAGCTATCCAAAAATAAAATTGTTGAGCCCTTATCAGAGTACAACAAACTGTTGTTTTTTACGCGTTTTTCACAAAAATTGGTAAGTTTTATCAAAAAATTAGCTTATACAAAAATTGTAGATCATAAAATTATCTATAAAAAATATGTTAATACTTTTTTTCCTAAGAGTCGCCATTTTTAAGATATAACGGATCAAACAGGTAAAAAAGTTGTATTTTTTAACTGTTATAGACACGTGTAGAAGACAAACGTTTTGCAAGTGTACCAAAGAGTGATAAAAACGGAATGTGTGCGACCGAAAAATATTATTCTTTAAAAACAGTTTGTTGTACTCTGCCCTTATCATACAGGGTGTTAAAAAAATTGCTATTATTGTGTCAGAGCTAGTTTGTCCCAGGCAAACTAAATAAGCCAAATATGATTTAATGAGTTTATTTTAAGAAGACTTATCTAGTAACCATTATATTAAAAAATATTAAATTACGCCTAATATTTTAAAAGTTATTAAAAAAAAACGATTTCAGGGGCGTCCATTACCTGTATCTCCATAGAGGCGGGTCATTGGAAAAAAGTTTATGGGAACTTGTCATGATATGTTTAGGTTTTCTATTAGATTCCGAGAGATTGCCCACATATTCTGGGACACCCTGTATATTGTACGCAATACTGCATCAAATGCAGTTTATCTTAAACGCGGGCATGGGACCCACGCCAAATATACCAAATACAATAGACCCGAGAAGAAACATTTTAGTAAAAAAAAATTTTATTTTTAAATTTGCATTTTTTTGGGACGCCCCAAAGATAAATCTAAGTTTCAAACTCTTCTATTTGTATTTTTTTCGTGAATTTGATCAAATTTCATCAATTCCCCAAATTTTGCAAAAGTATCTGTTTTTCTAAAAAAAAAATAGCCATTTGAAATTTTTTCACTCAAAAAATTTTTATGCAAGTATTTTAGATGCCCCTTATTTTAAAAGAAATGCAGTTTTTTTTGCAAAATTTGAGATTTATAATAAAATTTGATCAAATTTGCGAAAAACATACAAATAGAAGTTTTTCCTTTTAAAAATCCAAATTTCCAAAGAAGGGGGCTCCCAAAAAAATAAACTTTTGTTCGCAAATTTCAAAATAAAAATTTTCTTTACCAAACTGTTCCCCTTAAGACCAATAGCAACTGACATACAGGGTGTCCCAAAAGTAATGGGACACAGAGAAACATTAGATTCCTTAGGTCGAAATAATGCAATTAACGTTCCTCGTCACAAAGTTAATAATAACTAAGATACAGGGTGTCAAACTTTTAATTTTGTTTTTTCATAATAATTTCTTCACTAAAAGACATAGCGGTACAAAATTGGGGATTTGGGTTTTTTTAAAGCGAGGAATTAAAATTCGTCCATAATTTTGATGTTGCTAGTAGTGGGCGCCAGCTACGGCCTACTCTACTTGTTTTGGATAGCATAACTTTTTTTACGCTTAGTTTATCGACCTGTTTATTAAAAAAGAAGTTACTATAATTCCCTCTGCGTCAACAATGTATACCTCATTTAGGTCTCTAGGAGCGGCTGTTTTCGAGATAAACGCACTTTAAAGGACCCCGCAATTTTCCTATGGAAAATGGCTTCGGATAATATTTTCAAACTTTGCAAAGTAATAGTTTTCAACCCGCTAATCAAAAGTCTCCACGGGCACAAAACCCAAAAACCCCTCTAACCCTCCAAAATCAGCCTTAAACGTCACTGGGGATTTTGGAGACCTTTAAGGGGGATTTTTGGGGTGGTTACAGGGGTTTTCGGGTTTTGTGCCCGTTAAGACTTTTGATCAGCGTGTTCAAAACTATTACTTTGCAAATTTTGAAAACAATTGACGAAACCCATTTTCCATAGGAAAATTCGGTCCTAAAGTCGTTTATCTCGAAAATAGTTGCTTCTAAAGAGGATACATTTTTTACGCAAAGGGAATTATAGTAACTTCTTTTAATAAACATGTTAATATAGAATGCTTAAAAAAGTTATGTCATCTAAAACAAGTGAGTAGGCCGTATCTGGCGCCCTCTACTTTAGCAACATCAAACGCATGGACGAATTTGAATTCTCGCCTCGAAAAACCTCTAAACCCCAATTTTGTACGCTATGTCATTTAGTTAAAAATGATTACAAAATAAACGAAAACAAAATTAAAAGTTTGACACCCTGTATTTTACTTATTATTAATTTTGGGATAAGGAAGTTCGTTAATTGCATTATTTCGACCTAAAAATTTGCTGGTGCTCTGTGTCCCATTACTTCTGGGACACCATGTATATTTAGTGTGGGTCCCATGTCTCAGTTTTAAGATAAAAACCCCAGGTCCGCCACTGAAATGACATTCTTACGGGCGACTAGATATAACATTTATTTGCATTTAACTAACTTTGTCACTTATCACTTGAAAACGGTTGGAGATACATCACTAACGGAAACGTTGTGCACCAATTAAAAAATAAAGACAACCGAAATCCAAGAATTTAATGTTATGAATAACTTATTATTGTTAATGTACCTGCCAAGTTAGACCTGATTTTAATTCATTTAATATTAAATTAATATATTTTTTTTTAATTTAATATTTATACCTGATTTATTAATAAGTTAACCGAACTAATTTCATTCTTCAATTCCAAAACAGCTTTTTCTTCTGCTATTTGTTTTTCTTTAAGCTCTTTATATTTTATTTTTTCTTCGTTCAGCTTATTTTCCACTTCTTCTCTTGCGGCAGTGATATTTTGAAGATCTTTTACTATTTCCTCCAATGTTTTTTGTTGTCTGTAAATTAATTAAATAAAAACATGTTTTTTCTTGGAATGTAGTCTAAATGACATTAGAGAGATATAAAGGCTTTGTTTAGCGTTAGCGTACATAATTTAACTAAGGCGCTATTTAAATACCGCTCGCGGTATTTATTGTTTGTTTTCAGAGATATGGAAAAGTCCGTATTACAAAGTGTTAGTTATATATATATATATATATATATATATATAATATATATATATATATATATATATATATATATATATATATATATATATATATATATATATATATATATATTTTTTTTCTCAGACGAAAAAAAGAAAAGACTTTACATTTCATTCATAAGTGACACTTTGTTTTGTCCCAGACATTATCAATAAAATCATATAAGGGGAAAAAGGATAGAAGATAAATTAGGACTGATCAAGGCAACATTGTACGGAGCCTTGCAGTTTCGACCAGTGGCGTATGGTTTATGTTAGAAGTTTCGATTAGATATAAATTTATTAAAAATATTAATTTTTAAATCGTTCTAAATATGGTGATCCTTTTAATTTTAGTTTATTAAAAAATATTGATTAGCAACATAAATAGTTATAAAATATTTTATTCTAAAAAAACATAAAATATTTTTGGTATATTGGTTATTTAAACAAAAATACTTTTCTCCTATAAATTTAGAATAATGTGGGCCACAAATTAATAAAAAAAAAAAGAAAAACTGGGGATACTTTTTTTATATACGGTACACAAAAAATAACATAAAATATTAGATATAAGGCAAAATAAAAAATTATCTACTTATTCCTAAGATAATATACAGTGTCCATAAAGTCCGCATCAAATGGGAAAATTTTTCCCCAATTAATTCGGGTAATTTTTTTGCCAAAAGTTTTGTTTAAAAAATAATGCCAAATAATGTATACAGGGTGCCACAGATTCGAGTGCATGCATGGGGATCTCGAATACCGTAAGAGATATGAAGTCGGTTAAATTATGGCAAAGTTGTGTATTTACGTAACTAACCATATCCACTTTAGAAAGTTGCATAATTCCGAGTACTTTCGGAGATATTCGTTATTTAAAGAGATATGGAAAAACAAAAGTTACTTTCTCATGGTCACTTTTTAAGCTCTACAAAACTCTAGTTAAGAGATTTTCCGCACGACGTTTCGTTTTCGTTAAATCATCATCAACTTTATTTTTTTAAATACGGACCTGGTTTTTTTATTTAATTTTTTTGAACCCCTTATTATTCCAATAACAAAAATGTATAACACTTAATATTTTTTAACAAATATGAAACGCCCCTATAGGAAATGTTGTGCGTTCCTTGTCTAACTCATTGTCTCTTATGAAAAATATGTTTATTTAACAGAAAAATATTAAGTGTTATACATCATTGTAATTGGGATTATAACTGCTTAAAAAAAAATGCAATGAACAATTGAGTGCCGTATTTAAAAAAATAAAATAATTGATGATAGTTTAACGAAAACGAAACGTCATACCAAAAATCTCTCAACGCTGTTTTGTAGAGTGGCCATGAAAAATTGTCTTTTATTTTTCCATATCTCTTTAAATAACGTCAGAAAAAAAAAATTAAAACGAAATCGGCAAATTTCGGTTTTTTCCGGATATCTCCGGAAGTACTCGGAATTTCACAACTTTCTAAACGGCATGTTGTTAGGCACCTAAATGCGCCACTTTTCAATAATTTGACCGACTTTGTACCTCTTCCGGTTTCCAAGATCCCCATGCATGTACTTGAATCTGTGACACCCTGTATAAGGATGATTACCTGACTTTTTTTAGCTGTCAATTTTTTTTTTTTTCAGAAAATCGCAAAATAAAGCATTATCTTTCAAAATTTCGAAAAATTGTATTGGCATGTTGCAAAATATATTTTGGGGACAGCTAAATTGATTGCAGCGCTCGCTGTGGTCAAATTTTTCGATAAATCATACACCCAATTATCCATGGATATGTCTTCATCCCTAAAAGTTAATTAAATTAAAAAAAATAAATACGTGAAAACCTTTAGAAAACTTTTGCTGATTTTGTGAGACCATATTAATTACATACCCTTTCACTTTCCTAGGGGGAGTC
The DNA here is from genome assembly GCA_019359885.1 of Listronotus oregonensis. Classification (NCBI taxonomy): domain Eukaryota; kingdom Metazoa; phylum Arthropoda; class Insecta; order Coleoptera; family Curculionidae; genus Listronotus; species Listronotus oregonensis. The sequence continues at coordinate 153,048 of JAHBCN010000985.1, forward strand.
TCAAGTAAAGTGGAGTCAGAGCTAAAAAATACAGTTATATTAATTAAGTTAAAAAAAGAATAGGTCAAAAAGATGTACTTGTTTTAAACATAAAAGCTCAAACGTTATTAGATAGACCTACACCAAAAAATGATGTGTTTTTTAAATCAAGAACCAATGTTTACGAAAATTCGTAAATATACAAAACAACGTTAACAATAATTTGAATGTATTAGTCTATAATAATTACCTTCCATCAACAGATTGATTGTCAAATATATGATGTAAAATTTTTGGGATGGCTCCAGGCCTTAAATATTTGCTATTGTTTGCCTTAATCAAAATCTCCTGTGGATCAAAATGGTCTGAGCATAGCACAGGGTGCTTTGGTAAAGGTTGTCCCTCTTTAATTCCCGCAAGAGAAAACCAAATGTTTCTTGTTATTGGATCTGAGGGAAACCTAAAATATTAGAAGATCCTTTTGTATAATGTATAATTTTTCCCACAATATTATAAACCTACTCACAAACTAATAAATTCGATACTATTCTAATAAAAATAATAAAACAAGTACAATGCATAAATAACCTTTGGTCTAGTTACTTTCCTTCAGGCTATTGTAAATCTACGCCACTGACCTTGGTAAAAACATCGCCTAGCAAACAGAACCTAACTTACCTATGAAAAGACACATATTCGTGTAAATAGTCCAATTTTTTACACAAAACACATTCACGCACCATTTTAGAGTTTTTAATATAAGTTTGTAAATAGTTTTAACAGATAGTTTTAATAAAAACACCACAAAACACTTAAAGAAATCCAGGGCAACGTCGCACTACACCTAATCAGGTTCATTCCATTTATCAACGGACCGGTTGTAAAATTCTTACGCGCGTTGAAGCGGCATTGCCATATTCCGCCTGCGAAATTCCTTTGCGGGCAAAATGTAGCAATGCGAAACGTATTTAACCAAATAAAAATAAATAAAAAATGGTTTATGTAGCAAAATTATCTTTAAATTATTTATTTTTTAAAGCCAAATCTAGTAATCTATTTATTTGTATGCCCATTTTTTATTATAAATATAGAACTTAAAGGCAATTTTATTTAGAACTGTTTAAATTCACTTCAAGCTGGCAACAGATTTTATCGACTTTAGTTACGCGTTACGTCCTTTTCCAATGTCTGACCGTAAGTTCGTGTTTATCGTGGGGGATTTGATATATATATATATATATATATATATATATATATATATATATATATATATATATATATATATATATATATATATATATATATATATATAGTGCCGCCATCACATAAATTGATGACACCGAACAAAAACTTTAAATACCCCTGATATGTTAGTCCAGTAACTGAAGACCTGAAAGTACCCAAAGTAAATAAATCTGTACAGTTTTCATTTGTAAAGCAATTCTTAGGTCTTCGCGGATGCTTTCGAGCCAGAAAAAGTTTATCATGATTCCGACGTGGGAATCCGCTGAAAATGGCCCCCCAAAGTCCCAAAAATGAGTTTCCCGCGAAAAGCTACCAAAATATGCGAATTAGAAAATTTTTGTTTACACAAAATATGAAGACCACCTCGAAATCTACAAAAATGGTCCTTACCATTTTTTTCGCAACACCAATATTTTTCGCAAAAACGGTCGTCGAAACATCCATAACATTTCACACTGGTTAGATGTGGTTAGTTGTGAGTCCGAGAGTAACTGTTGTGATGAATTTCCCTGATTTTTGAAAAAATTATTGGACTTTATTAAAAAGAAAAAAGTACATTTAGAAACTAGATACTCTAAGCTTTGAAATTATGTGCATTGAAAAGCATTTCAATGGATGAGAAGTTTTTGATTCGCGTTTATTCTACAGATTTTTTAGAACTCCGGAAACGGCTAAAAAATGCAGATGGGCAAAACAATTTTTTATCAAAACGCAAGAAAGATGGTAAAGGGAATTTTCTGGGATCATTGAACACTTGCTAAGGTCTCATTATAAAAAAGAAATGTTAATAACAAACCATTTTTTCAAAAAATATCAATAAATTAATGAGATACTCTCAAAATATTGTGAAAAAAAATCTTTGACTGCTTTTTTTAATATTAAAAAAAAATCAGAATGGACTTAAACTCATATTCGTCCGCCCGCTTATAAGTGAATCCATAAACATAGCGGCATTCTAGCGGTAGAGCGGCATGAAATGAGGGGACTTTTTGGGTCCCGTTATCTCGAAAACTATTGATTTTTCGAAAAAAAATTACCATAATTACCATTTTTTGTTTAAACAAAAATTCTCCGATTTGCATATTTTGGCAGATATTAGCGGGAAACCCATTTTTCGGGCCTTGAGAGGCCATTTTCAGCCCTTTCCCACCTGTTAATGTTGATAAACTTTTTTTCGCTCGGAAGCATTCCCGAAGACCTAAGAATTGCGCCACAAGGAAAAACTGTACAGATTTATTTACAGCTTTGTCCCTTCATTAGTGGACTATTAGGAATCTCAAAATTGCAGAACTAATAACATAACAAAAATTGATTGAGAGAATTGCAAAACATTTCTGGGAATAGTCAAAATAAATTTAACCCTAAAAAAATATGAACAAGAAAAAAATTGTGCACATGACAATTGTGTGACTAAGTGGACACTTACATATTAAACAAATACACTAAAATTTACATTGGATTTATTTAAGGTGTTGTTTGCTAAAAAAAACTTGTTTAATATGTAAGTGCCCAATCGGTGTATATTTCAATTTGATGGTAATCAGTTTTAAGAAGAATGAATTTTGAGGTTAATCTCCTTAGAGGCCTCATAACTTGAAAACCAGAGGTGCTGGAAAAAATGAGATAATTGTCTAGAAAGTTGCCTCCACTCCGATTTTTACTAAGTTTGGTATATAGATTTTTTTTGGGCGCTGATCACGAATCTAAAAACATTTTTTTCGGCAACGTTTCGTTTTCGAGATATTCATCATCAAATTTGAAAATCAAACTAACCTTATTTTCATTATATTCCCCCTTCTTTTTGCACACAATTTATGATTTTTACACTAAATTGGCACATAATATTTTATAAACACATTTTTAAAGTTTTAAGAAGAATGAATTTTGAGGTTAATCTCCTTAGAGGTCTCATAACTTGAAAACCAGAGGTGCTGGAAAAAATGAGATAATTGTCTAGAAAGTTGCCTCCACTCCGATTTTTACTAAGTTTGGTATATAGATTTTTTTGGGCGCTGATCACGAATCTAAAAACATTTTTTTGGCAACGTTTCGTTTTCGAGATATTCATCATCAAATTTGAAAATCAAACTAACCTTATTTTCACTATATTCCCCCTTCTTTTTGCACACAATTTATGATTTTTACACTAAATTGGCACATAATATTTTATAAACACATTTTTAAAATCATTTTTATGTTTACTTAAGCATTTTTCCGTTAAATTGCGAAGCTTCACTTTCAAACGGGGCGGCCATGTTTGCTGAATAATTCCCTATTGTATACATAGTTGCAGCGTTTAAAAGTAAAGGTTGCAATTAAATGGTAAAAAAGTATAAAATAAATATAAAAATAGGTTTTTAAAAGGTGTTTATAACATATTATATGCAAATTTAGTGTAAAAATCAAGAATCCTGGCCAAAAAGAAAGAGGAATAGTGTAAATGAGGTTAGTTTGATTTTCAACTTTCATGGTGAATATCTCAAAAACGAAAATTTGCCGAAAAAAATGTTTTCAGATTCGTGATCAGCTCCCAAAAACTTCCGTATACCAAATACAACAGATCAAGCGTATTCTTTCGTCTAAAAATCCTCTGGGCTGGATGGCATACCAGCAATGGTCTTTAAAAATGTGCTCCCGAGCTTGCACCCATCCTAACTCGCCTCTTTCAATTTTTTACTACACGGGCATTTTGCCGGTGTTTTGGAAAGCTGCACGTGTGCAACCTGTCCCAAAAAGATCCAAAACTCTCCCGTCTAACTATAGACCTATATCTCTTCTTTCTGTTGTTTGCAAAGTAATGGAAAATTCATTATTTCCCAAATCTTAAAGTATCTGAAAAAACATAAAATCTTACATGATAGACAGTATGGATTCCGTCACAGCTGATCTTCTTTTCTTTGTCTCATACAACTGAAACAAGTCCCTTCAGTTTCTTGCTGAATCCCAGATCGTTGCTCTTGACACATCCAAAGCTTTCGATCAGGTTTGGCACGATGGGCTCCTTAGCAAACTTCCTTCTTACGGTCTTCCACCTAAGCTTTGCTCTTGGCTTTTCAGTTTCCTTTCGAATCGACATATATCAGTTACTGTAGATGGTCATTCGTCCAGCTTCTACTAAATTAATGCTGGGGTGCCCCTCAGTGCTGGCACCCACGCTGTTTCTTCTACACATTAACGATCTTCTCTCTTCCACAATCAATCACATTTATAGTTTTGCTGACGATAGTACCCTCCACTCTAGTATTCAATTCTAGTATTCTTAAGCCACCATGTAATTCTGATTTGGAAAACAAGCGCAGGTCAGTGCAGATATCTCTTTCACAAGACCTCAAACTTATCTTGGATTGGGGCGCCAAAAATCTTGTTCAGTTTAATCCCTCGAAAACAGTCATGATCGCTGTCGCGAAATAAGTCTGCCAATGCTCATCCCTTACATATGAGCGGCCAGGTTCTGCAGAACAAAGAGTCGTTTAATTTTGTCGGCGTTAATTTTGAGAATCACCTCAACTGACATAACACATTACATCCATAGCCTCGGCAGCTTCAAAAAGCTTGGATTCCTCTTTCGAGCCAGAAAATATTTATCTTCTTCCAATCCGTACACTCAGTATGTATCCCAAATCATACCCTCAGAATATTGTTCTCATGCTGGGGAATGGCGTCCCCTACAACACTTAGCATTCTGAACTCCTTTTAAAGAAGAGTCGTTCGTCTTATTAATGATCCAACGCTCACAGAAAGGCTTCCTCTTCTTTCCCATCGTCGAGCTGTAGGGGATCTGTCGCTCTTCTATAGATATTTTCACGGCTTCTGCTCAGAGGAATTTGCCAGTATAATTCCTTCTTTGGCAGCTCCCAACAGAGCAACACGTAGTGCAACTTTTATGCATCCTTTTACAGTTCAGTTAGAGAGACCCCGAACAACCGCTTTCTTCGTCCCTCATCCCTAGAGTGTTAAGACTATGGAACCTGCTGCCCGCAGAATTTTTCCTTCTCCTCCTAATCTCCAAATATTAAAGCCCCGTGTGAACAAACTCTCTCTCACCACAATTAAGACACCCACGGTACGTTAGTACTTAGGCATCAGCCTTCGTGGACTGTCCCAAGATTAAAAAAAAACAAATTTGGTCAAAATCGGAGTGGAGGCAACTTTCTAGACAATTACCATAAATTATTTTTGATTCGTGGTTAGCGCCCCAAAAAACCCCATATGCAAAAAATCATCAAAATCGGTGTAATGTCCGATAAGTAAAATTTTACCATAATCTTAGAATCATATACTTATTGCAGTCAATTAAAAAGTTACAGCCAATTTTCGTTTATATTTGAACCCTTTTTAAACTTGCTCAATATAGCCATATCCTAATGTACTTTAAGCCATTACTATAATATTCCTAAAAAGCCTTACCTGCAAACCATTTGTTGTGCTTCATACGCCTGAATTCCAAGCAATTCCCTTTCCTCATTTTTCTTCTTTGTCTCAGTTTCGTACTCAAAAATTTCTTCTTTAAGCTTATTTATTTGATATAGGTAATGTTCTTTAAGAGCCTCCTGAAACCTCTTTAAGAGCGGATGATCTGGATCCAGTACTGCTTTATCCTGTTTGCGTTTCTCATTTCCTTCCATTGTTTACGGTAAAATTATAAACAATAACGGTGTAAAAAAATTAGTGTATAAAAACTTGATTTGTGTTTAAAAGTGACACGAGTCAATGTAACGTTGGCATTGATAATGTATTGTTTTGTCAATAATACTAGCTTTACGACCGTTGGTTACCCTGGAAACCGTGTTGCATCTTTATTGTTGCTATGACAGCCAATATACAAGGAGTAATAAAATATTGAAAAAAACATCTACAGAGTGATAAAGTTAATAGATAGTTGCGTTATAAGTCCGGAAAATGAACTTTTACAGTTTGATTAAGATGTTTACGGACGAAGCGACGAAGGAGTCGAGTCTGGAATTTCGAAACGAATACTGTAAAGGTTTTTCGGACGACTAATGTACAATCTTTTATTTTATACTGTACTGTCGAAATTTGTGTTTTGATATAACGAATTTTCAACCTGCTTCGTATATCTACAGAATAATTAATTGTCTGCTTTGAAAACGAATTTTAAAATTTTTATTTACTGGTGGAAACATTGTCAGTACTGACAAAATTTAAATTTGACTAAAATATTGCGTTGATATATCCAGGAAACGCAACTGTCTTGTTTTAATTTATGTCAAAGGGAAAAGTGAAGTAAGTTGAAAATTACTGTTATTTTACAATAATTTTTGGTAAAAATAACGAAATTAAGAAAGATAGTGGAATTCTAATTCCTGATAAAATAAATAATAATAATTTTGTATCAACAAATCCTAAAAAAAAATATTTTTTTTTCTGGACTTCAATAATGTAAAAGTTCATTTTTCGGACTAAAACCAAGTACCTAAAAGTGCGTTAAATAATTATCATAAATAAAATATCTTACTTTAATTACGATATACAGTGGGTAACAGAAGTTTAATCGAAATCGAATCTACATATTATTATGTAAAAAGGTACGACTAAATGATAAACGTTTGTATTGGGCAACTAGGTCCAGATAGTCAGTAGGCAAACAAATATGATTTTTTACCTATATCAAGAGTTTTGTCAGAGGTGGTTTCCTCCTGCAATATGTTTATTTTTTAAGATTATTTTTTTTTTATCTTGGGACAGTCCACGAAGGCTGATCCCTAAGTACTAACGTACCGTGGGTGTCTTAAGTGTGGTGAGAGGGAGTAGGTTCACACGGGACTTAAATATTGAGGAAGGGAGGAGATTGGGAAAAGAAGGAAACATTTCTGCGGGCAGCAGATTCCATAGCCTTGACACTTTAGGGATAAAGGAACGAAAAAAGCGGGAAGTTCGGGGCCTCTTTAACTGAACTGTAACTTAAAATTGCACTACGTGTTGCTCTGCTGGGAGCTGCCAGAGAAGGAATTATACTGGCCAACTCCTCTGAGCAGAAGCCGTGAAAATACCTATAGAAGAGCGACAGATCCCCTACAGCTCGACTGTGGGCAAAAAGAGGAAGCCTTTCTGTAAGCGTGGGATCATTAATAAGACGAACGGCTTTTCTTTGAATGGAGTCCAGAATGCCAAGTTTTGAAGGGGACGCCATTCCCCAGACATGAGAACAATATTCTAAAGAGGGTCTGATTTGGGATACATACAGAGTATACAGATTGGAAGAAGAGACATACTTTCTGGCTCGAAAGAGGAATCCAAGCTTTTTTGAAGCTGCGGAGGCTATGGATGTAATATGCTTGTGCCAGTTGAGGTTATTCTCAAAAGTAACGCCGACAAGATTAAACGACTCGTTCTGCAGAACTTTTCCGCTTATATGTAACGGATGAGCATTGTCAGACTTTTTTCGCGACAGCGAACATGACTGTGTTTTCGAGACATTAAACTGAACAACATTTTTTGCGCGCCAATCCAAGATAAGTTTGAGGTCTTGTGAAAGAGATATCTGCAGTGATCTGCGCTTGTTTTCCAAATCAGAATTAAATGGTCGCTTAAGAAATTGAATACTAGAGTGGAGGGTACTATCGTCAGCAAAACTATGAATGGGATTGATTGTGGAAGAGAGAAGATCGTTAATGTGTAAAAGAAACAGCGTGGGTGCCAACACTGAGTTTGAGGCATCCCAGCATTAATTTGGTAACAGCTGGAAGAATGACCATCTACAGTAACTGATATACGTCGATTAGAAGGGAAACTGGAGAGCCAAGAGCAAAGCTTAGGTGGAAGACCGTACGAAGGAAGTTTGTTAAGAAGCCCATCATGCCAGACCTGATCGAAACCTTTGGATATGTCAAGGGCAGCGATTTGGGATTCACCAAGAAATTCAAGGGACTTGTTCCAGTTATGTGAGACAAAGAAGATCAGCTGTGGAGCTTCTGTGACGGAATCCATACTGTCTATCATGTAAGATCTTGTGTTTTTCCAGATACTTTAAGATTTGGGAGTTGATGAATTTTTCCATTACTTTGCAAACAACAGAAAGAAGAGATATAGGTCTATAGTTAGAAGGGAGAGTTTTGGATCCCTTTTGGGGACAGGTTGCACACGTGCAGCTTTCCAACTCTCCGTGAAAATACCCGTGTCGTAAGAGATTCGAAAAAGGCGAGTTAGGATGGGTGCAAGCTCGAAAGCACATTTTTTTATGACGGTTGCTGGTATGCCATCCAGCCCAGACGATTTTTTAGTATTAAAAGAAAAAATAATACGCTTAATTTGTTTCACTTTAAAAATGATATCGGACATTTTATGAGAAATAGGGGCAACTGTTGGAAGAGAAAGATTAATAAAAGAAAAATAATTTTCCTTTAGAGGTAGAGACCATTTAATCTTCAGAGATTAGGGGTGGAAAAGAATTAGATCGGTATTTGGCATAAATATGCATTGTTTGAGCTATTTAGTTGTTCTATGTCACTTCCGATTTGACTGCAAATAACTATAATAGTACTTTTAAATTTTAAAAGGCGCCACCGGTATATAAATATACAATGGCCTTATATGTCATTTTGTGACACTTCTGCTGTAAAATATTTATTTTTTTAAATTTTAATCTAGAGTGTCATAAATATGCTAAAACGGATATTATTAATTCAGGTAGCCAAGGAAAATTAAATTTATTTTTCACTGCTTCTCCAGATAAAGTAAAAGTTTCCAAAATCATATTTATTGTCATAATTTTTTTACGGATCGAGAGGTTAGTTAGCACCTTCTAAAAGAGCATTTTGTTCTAAACAATTTAATAACACAGTCGGCACCGGTAGGATAAGATTGCTTTCAAAATACACCTAATAAATTATTTATTCTGTTGTACATAAAACGGCATAAATATCATTTTAGTGTCATGGAGGGCTTTCTTAAAAGATTTCTTTTTTTATTTTGATAATTTTAAAAGTATTTTTTAGAAAATAAGATATTATTAGTATTAAAACTTAAAATAACACAGAGATATAGGACAATTTACATTGGAAAAAATTATATGGTCTTATTTGTTTATATATATATATATATATATATATATATATATTATATATATATATATATATATATATATATATATATATATATATATATATATATATATATATATAAATATATAGGGTGTAAAAAGTACGATGCTCATGATTTTAATGGGCGATAGAGGAGCTCAAAACAAGTCGAAAATCCCAAGAACAAATGAATCAAAAGTTAAATGTTTTCGAAATATGGCCTTTCAAAGTTTAAAAAAGTTGGCAACACCGCGCCTTTTTCATAGAAGCAAGTCTCAACTTTGAACGTTTTTTCTGTGTTTTTGCATGTTTACACTTTTTTTAAGATGTTCATTTACATACAAATAATTAAAATTACTATTTTAATATTAAGTTTAAGTAAAAAACAATCATTGTTTGGTTTTTATTTGTAATTAAAAAATAATTGTACTTACCACAAGAATAGGCTTAATATCCATTTTAAGAACACAAATTATTATGCTTTAAAACAGCACTTTTTTGTTTTGCTTAAAGAATAAGATTTCTCGGTCGCACACATTCCGTTTTTATCACTCTTTGGTACACTTGCAAAACGTTTGTCTTCTACACGTGTCTATAACCGTTGAAAAATACAACGTTTTTTACCTGTTTGATCCGTTATATCTTAAAAATGGCGACTCTTAGGAAAAAAAAGTATTAACATATTTTTTATAGGTAATTTTATGATCTAAAATTTTTTTATAAGCTAATTTTTTGATAAAACTTACCAATTTTTGTGAAAAACGCGAAAAACCCGTTTTGTGACATTTGACCTTGAATATCTTTTCCAGGTACAGAATCGATGGAGACTTTCACATATAATGGTGCTCCGAACAGGTAAAAAAAGTTGTATTTTTCAACTGTTATAGACAAGTTCGGGCCAAGAAAATCCCTTTAAGGGCTTATTCTAGATATAGAACACTACGTCCTTCTAAATTTTTGTGCGATTTGGAGTTGATAGAAATTTGTACTGGAGGGTCAAAGTTTGCAATTTTTTCAAAATCACAAACTTTGAATCGCCATATTACCGATTATTGCAGCCAAATTTTTTTTTTGCATTACTCGCATAAAGAGCATACATTAACTGAAAAAATGAGCTATAGCGAGAGTAGATCGGTTAAAAATTGAATTTTTGGCGGCCATTTAAATATGGCCGTTTTACTTTTTTTTAATTTTTTAAACTATGTTTTGAATAAAAGTTAACTGGTTTAGGGGACCAAAATATTTTTTATATATACAAGAGGATGTAATAAATAAAACCTACAATAAATAATTCAATTCAGGCTTAAAGTTTTTGAGAATCAAATTTTCAAAAATCGGCTAAAAATAGTGGATTTTAGGCCTTTAAATGGTCATTCCTCGTGACCTATGGCACTTAAGAGAACTTAAATTTGGTTTTTGAGAATCTCTTATAATGTACTTCAAAATTCCCGAGTTTAAGCAAAATCCATTGACCTCTCCCGAAAAATTCATTCAAATTATGCAACTTTCACTCTCGAGAAAGCTTAATATGGACAAATAAGACAGAATATTGAAAAGAATATCTATTTTCTTGCTTATTAAAAATTACATTCAATGACCTACTAATCTAAGAGCTTTTAATAAATTGATTTGGGTAAAAAAAATTAAAATGACTGAGCAGCCATATCATCCGCACATATGCCCAACATAGCTAAATCGTCATCCGGAGGCAATGGCGGGGGTTCCAGTGGCGGATGTGGCATCGCATCATTCTGATAATGATAATTTCGAGACTCGTACGCCATACTATTGTAGTTTTGGTAATACGTAGTATCTAAATGGGGTCCCTGCTCAGAATAAGAGTTTTGCTGAAATAAAAAAAATATAGGAATATTATAAAATGTTTAAACATAAGTAGGCTTTATACAGGGTCATTTCACAAGGGCTGAACAGCATAAGCATACTGGTAGGACCATATACAGACTGTCCACGGATAAGGTTTACAACAAGGAAGTTTGAAGGTTTATGGAAGGCCATTGCTGTAGAACAAAATTGTCCAGGCGTGCAAGGTAGCGGAAACAGGGGAACAGGCCCTGCGGAATTTGCAGGGAATTCTTTATTACCATGTATAAAGTTGACATCATCAAATGTCAAATTCAAACTTACTATACTTTCCCTTTTTTGCACAACATTGTTGGTTATTAAACGAAACTATTATAGAATATTTAAAATTATTGTGAAATATTGGATTTTATATTATATCATCTGATTTAATATGGAACGAATTGATGGCGCCATTTCACAGCCTTCTATTTAAATGATCGATATTTTTGGGAGTTCTGTGTTTTTCCCAAAAAACTAAAATAAAACGTTATCGAAAAAAACTTACACCGTGGGTGTCTTAATTTTTACAAGACTTAAATATTCGGAAATTTGGAGAAGGATATAACTTCTGCGGGTAGCAGATTCCAATCTGGACGCTCTGGGGATGACGGAACGAAGGCCTCTTAAGTTGGACTGTAAAAGGATGCATAAAAGTGGCACTACGTGTTGCTCTGTTAGGAGCTATCAGCGAAATTATACTTGTCAACTCCTCGGAAGCCGTGAAAATACCTATAAAAATGCAACATATCCCCTACAGCCCGTCGGTGGGTACGAGAAGGAAGCTTTTCTGTAAGCGTAGGATCATTAATATGACGAACAGCTCTTTTTTAAATGGAATCAAGGATGATAAAAGTTGTAGGAAACGCCATTTCCCAGAGATGAGAACAATATTCTAAAGATGGTCTGATTTGGAATACATACCCTAGTATTCAGATTAGACAGAAAGAAATACTTTCTGGCTCAGAAGAGGAATCCAAGCTTCTTTAAAGCAGCTGAGGCTGTGGATGTAATGTGTTTGTGCCAGTTAAGGATATTCTCAAAAATAACGCCAAAATGATTAAATGAGTTTTTATCACCACACCGAACATGACTGTGTCTTAGAACATTGAACTGGACAAGATTTTTAAAGCCAAAATTGAGATTGGTTTAAGGTCTTGTAAAAAAGATATTTGCATTGACCGACGCATGTTTTCCAAATCGAGCCTATTGGCACCGTGCACGATGACAACGACATCTGACGGCTGCATTAAATCATGCTTTAAATCCATAGAAGAGGTGTAAGATTACTTATAATATTTATTTATTTTTCATAAATTAATATATTATAAACCTGTTCAGCACTGTAAAAGTGAAGTACAATATCAATGGTGAATAAACAATTTTAAAGCTTAGAAAGAGAGTATAAAAATTGTAATAAAAAAGACCTAGGACTTTATTATTGGGGAATAAGGTTATCCGGTGTAATCAATGCAAATGACAGTTAAATAACATTACAAATGTCGGTATAAAATAAAAAAATAAATTTCAAAATGTAGCATATTAAACAATTTTTAAAAAATAATTTATTTTCAATTGATGAATAGTTTTTTTATTATTAACCTTAATTAAAATTAATAAAAATTAATCACTTAACACTAATATATTCTTTACTTACTTGAAGGCTTTATAGCCATTTTCTCTATTTACAATTACAGGAGACTACAGACACTACTTAGTCTATTAAAAAGAATCTTTTTCTTTTTAAAACTCCTAAAACATTAAAAAACTTCAGGAAAAGGCAGGAACAAACGGTACACGGCAAGAAACAATAAGTTTTTTTTCTCGTTACGTCAAATTTGAAAGCTCGCCTAACCTCGAAACCCGAACTTTATTCGGCTACTTACTTTTTTCTTTTCACTGGATTTATCCATTTTGACCTTTTTTCTAATTTCCAACTAGCAGTTCGAAATGTATAAAATTTGCAGTAACTATTTCTGCCAGTATTCTGAAATTTAAGCACACAAAAACTATTATGCGCCATTTTTATTATTTTTATCTAATAGTTTACATTTAAA
>JAHBCN010000986.1:0-137446 GCA_019359885.1 Listronotus oregonensis
ATTTTCAGCTTTTTTTTTTGCAATTCTAAAATTTAAGGGGTATACAGCCAAACGGACTTTTGTTTTAGATTTAGCGTATCCAAATACATAAGAAACATACCTGATCCAGTTCAATAAAAAAAATCGTTTTTATTGAACTCAACTAAAATTTGTAACCATTTTAGCAGTTTTTCGCAATTTACTTCAAATTTTGAGGGTGTATGGGCCAAATCCCAAGGGACCCACTTTTAGGGGTTTTTTTTTTTGTGTGTCGGTATAATTAAAAGTTCTGAAATTTTGGGGGTTCTAACGCCCAGAACCCTCCTCTGGCTACGGCTCTGTCTGATATTGTAAGGAAATGTTAAATCCTAACAATAGTTTTTTTTATAAGTATTATTATGCAATTTTAAATATGGTACAGATAAATCACCAAGGATACTAAACTATATATTTGAAAAACTGTTACTCTTTTGTGCATATCGTTACATGCACTTTAACAAATTTAATATTAGTTATTAAGAATTGCTTAGTCATGTAGCACATACATCAAAATAAATTAGTAATAAAATCAGAGCATAGACTTCAATGCCATTGGTACATACTTTTTATACTTACATAAAGGTCAATATGAATTCGCGAGTGCAATTTTCTGTTTAACAAAGTCGATAACACTTTTCTGTATTTTAAAATTTTTTGTAGCTTCCTGATTTTTGTTTCCACTGTAATGAATTATACGTAATGTTTTTAGAAAATAAAAAAAGAACAGAAAATATGAGAAACTAAAATCATAACTAATCTAGATAATATTCAAAGATTATATTCAAAGATATCTTGAAAATACTATACCACGGAATGTTTGGACTACGACTATATAAACTATAAGAAATACAAAAAATTTCATAGATCAAAATACAGCTTTTCAAATTGTCTATAAAAAGTTATATAAACATTTTTAATAAGATAAATAATAAAGAAGATATAAACGCAAATGTAAGTTTGACAAAAAAATTCAGTCTAAAATAGGATTTTTTTTTATTAATTTTATTTTTAGGTCTTTTTTAACAACTAATTTATTTTATTTATTTAAATCCCAAATTACTCAGAATTTGCAGAAAAACCCCAAAAAATATATACAGGGTGATTCATGAGGTAATGTCAATACTTCAGATACGTACTTACGGTCCAAAAATAAGCATAAAAGTCTATACAAATATGGGTCCGCAGGGCCTTCGTTTCCGATATACAGGGTGTTTAAGTTTTTATTTATGTTTTATTTTTTTTATGTTCTGCTAAACATAATTTAAAAACAATAATTTTATTAAAAATCAAAATACATATCTTTTAATTATACATTTTGTTTAATTTTTTTCAAATTTTGCTATTATAAAATCAATGCGTGTCATGCGTGGTTTTTTTTTAAACCCAAATATGTCGAAAACGGTTGATCATATCGACTTTAACAAATATACCTTTTTGAGGGGAAAAAAATGACAGAACAATTATTTTTATTTAAAAATAAATACAGGGCCGTATCAAAAATTTGGGTTTTGTTCAAAATAGTAAAAAGACGTGTAGGTGGCTCCCCCTAAAGAAAGAGCCGTAATAAGATTAGATTCGAATCCGTCATCCCAAAAAAAAACCCCGGATTTTAAAATTTTTACTTCAATATTTACATTATCATAAATTTAAAAAATAGAAAAATTAAATTTTAACAGATTTTTTAGGTTTATTTTTGGACCTTGACTATGTACCTAAAGTATTGACATTTCCTCATGAATCACCCTGTATATTTTTTCAAATTTATTTCAGAGGTATACCTTGAAAAATCCTGAAAATTCGAAAACTATTGCATTTAAACAAAAATGTTATATAACTTAAATTAAAGGTCTTGTAAAAGTACATAGTTTATGTTTTATAAATTTTCGTGTATATTTTATAGTTTTTAACATATTGATCTTTTAAATTAAAAAAAATTCGTTAATATCTGAAATTACACCTTTTTATGATTATTTGCTGTTTGACCCCCAATTTTGACTTCAGATTCGTGTTCAGCAAAAAAAAAATACTCCAGAAAATCCTAGTCCGTCACCCAGCACACACTACTTTTTTGGGGGGGCTGTGTAATTAAATAAAATAGTTTGTTGTTTTTTTTTTTTTGTATGATACAAAATGATATTTGTATTACTTAAATTAATCAATCCCAAAAAAAAAAATAAAAGGGTTTGGGGGGGAAAAAACTTTGGGGTTTAAAAGGAATCTGGTGTGTAAATAGTTTTATTCACTCAAGACAAACTGTGTGTGTAAGGCTATTCAAAGTGTTATCAGAATAATTCGTAGTATAATATTTAAGCAATGTTTTTAAAAAACCCCAAAAACATAATTCGTTCAGGCTATGTCTACAAGATTTTAGGGCATAATGTAAAAAAAATGTTTTTTTTTTCTGTAGATCACAATTTATATGTGTTTTTATTTTTACCGTCCCCTTAAAAATGTACAAAAACTATTCTATTTATTTTTTTTAAAAAATGATATTTTATTTTTTGTTTTTCCCAATTCACCTGCTTTCTGACCTATAATTTATGAAAAAAAATTTTTAAAGACTTCGATAATAAAATCAAATTTTAAATTCTCTAACTTTTTTAATGAATTTTCGAAAAAAATTTTTTATTTTTTAAAACTCATATTAACTGGTTGCAGTTATGGAATCTTAATTTTTGCTTAAAAAAATGTTAAATATAATCCATTAAAATGCCGCAACAAACAATTAAGTGACCCATCTCCTAAACCGATCGTCCGATTAATTTTGTTTTCTCAGAGTAATAGGAACATTTGAGAAAATAAATTAAAATGATGTATTCATATATGTCCTTCCTTCCTACAAAGGAAGGATTCAGCATGTACCTCTGCAATAAAAAAACCTAATACATATTTTTTTAATAATATCTTACCCAAAATCAAACCACCAAATCTTTTAACCTTATTACCCCAGCGTCCCCTAATTTTTAACTTCGTTAGTTTGCCGTAAATCGTTGGAAATCGCGCCACATATTCTTTATTGATGTTATACGTGGCGGAAATTATCTTTTCCCTGACCGTCCCCCTGAACCTGCAATGTTTTAACTTTACTTCACCAAATTTTCGAAAAAAATAAAATTGGATAAACTTACCACCTTTACTGGAACCCTTCCCAACAAGTAATGCTTTGCACTGATCATTATAACTTAATACTGGTTCATTTAAAATCAATCAAACAAAAAGTATTTAGTTTAATGATAAACTAAGTACTTGATTCAATTTTTTTGCTTTTTTATAAATCAACTCGTGTTTTTTTCCATGAACATTCTAGGGTAAGCTTTTAGAAACCGCCATTTTGTTAATTTTCAAAAAAAAACTTTGATTAAGTACTAGATTTACTATTAAAATAAAAAAAAAATGTTTAAATAATTAAAGATGAACCAGTTCAAAGATATGATGGTCAGAGCAGAGTACTACTTGTGATAGGGTTTTTTTTAATTTGATGAAAGTATCTTAAAAAATAATACAATAACTCTGTATTATTCACTTTAAAATAGTTCGTTTATGAATTCCATAAAATGGTAGGAGATCGCCATTGGTCTTCTTAAGGTAGTTTACTCGCGACAGTCGTAGACAAAATTATCGCCTTATACTAAGTATCCACAAGTCAAATCGAGTTTAGGATAAACATCTTTTATCTTCGTCTCTCCCAAGCCATCCGCGCTAAACTCGCCCATCTCTCTCTAACAGGAATTGATTGTTGAACGGGCCGGGATTCCCTTGATTAGTACCAGTACGCTTCATTATCTTTTTTCATATTTTCGTTCAATTCGTGATACAGTATTTGGAATGGACCTCAAATTTAGCGCTGTTCCAAATAAGATCGACTATGCTTTACCAAAAGTTAGAGGTTCTCAATGCTTGAAAATATTATTTTTGTAGGAGACTATGTGTGGTCGAGCTGGTGTAGTGACAGCGTACTATCCGCTCACCTTGGAGACTCAGTCAGTCCATCGGACTTTTTTATAGCTCGTCACCTTACAGAAGGCAATGGCAAACCACTGTGTAGTATTTCTGCCTAGTAAACCCTCGCAACATGTTTTTTTATCTTTATGACAGCTCACGAAGGATTATTATATATGTATATTATATCCTACGGATTATATATACATATATAGACTACCAAAGTACCGTAGGTGCCGGGTTTTCCGGTGTTTAACCCATTTCTTTCAGTTGTTCCGTCAACGTTGTACAAGCACTGAAACATGCAAATATTGCATTTCACAGCACCTTTTAGACAACGCGGTAGTGCCACCACGGACGTTATTTTTAAATAACTACCACCTTCGGAAGGCACGTTAAAAACGGTGGTCCCACATATCTGTGTAAAAGCAAATGGTAGGCAACACAGATATATGCGAGAGGGCGCCTACACTCTGAATAGAGTATGGCACAGTAAGAAGAAAGATATTGTACACAACACATCAGGTGTGTTTTTGATTCAGTAATATTTCACACGATTTTACACTTTTGACATATCTATGGGAAGCGTGATTTTTGAGTTAGAATGTGAGGAGAAATTTTGACTTTTACAATTATGTTGATTATTGGAAAATGATTTTTTGATATGACTTTTGTGATGGTATATTCAGACAGATTCTAATGCTCTGCATTGATTTTCAAGAAAATCAGTCAGATTTTGGTATGTTGGAAGCTCAATCTTGCTATGCTCTATCTCAAATGCTGTTCTTGTGGCCGAGTCTAACCTTTGAAGCAGCATATTAAAAAGATAAAGCACCATTGATCTGTCCGGAAAATTTAAAACTTTTAATGCAGCAACATTTTCCTTAAAAGTATCTAAAAGGTTACGTAAATCCTTAGCAATATTTATCTTTAAAAATGGTGCGCTATTTAACGCGTTCAATATGTTGAGGCTAAAATTCTTTTATTTTTGATAACGATCTGTTAAAGTTTGAAAGAATATGTCATAATTAGATTCTATTTGTAGGAATAGAATTTAATTAAATTAAGTGGCTCATTTTCAGATATGATATTAAGTATTGAAATTTTTGAATTTTTTGCTAAGTTAGAATTATTATGTACAAGTGACAATCATATCATAAAAAGTAGGCCAATTTTTTTAAAGTACCATCAAAACAAGGAATTGTCAACTTAGGTAACTTAACATCAGGTTGGCTATTATTTTTGAATTGAAACAAAATTAGTATGATTATTAGAATTGGGAAAAAGTTCAAAAAGATTTTCTTTGTTTGAAAATAAAATTCATCAGTGTCTTTTCTAATAGCATCATGAGTGGAAAAATCTTCATCTGATTCGACAAGTCCTATTATATCATTGTGAATGCTTTTAAAATCATCATAAATTCATCTAATCTTTCAAACTTTGACTGAAATAAACAACTTTGACTTGGATCGGCTTTAGCTTTTGAAGCTGCTACATAAGCTTCTGAAATTCGATTTACAAAAAACTTTTCTTTTTGCGACAATGCTTTAATATCACTCATTTTTAAAATACTTGAGAAAAAATTATATTTTGTAAAACATTATTTAATTAAAATATGTAATTTAAAAAATATAATTATAATAGTTATTGATGAGAAATATATAATTATTAATTTTATTATTTAATTATTATTATTTATTATTAAAATTAATGATATTATTTTATTTCTAAATTATTGAAAAAGTTTAACTTTAAAAATAAACAGAATTTGACTACCTGTTATCCGCAAAATGTAAACAACTTCGAGTAAAAGGGATTTTGTTTTTGTGAATATTCACTTAAAAACAGCAATATTTTCTGCTTTTTCACTTTTTAATTTGAAGCAAACTTATATCACGCCTGTAAACCAATAATTAAACAAGAAACACCATTTATTGTGCGACTGTAAGAAAAAGAAATAACGATTTTATTTTAATATTACAGAAAATATTTTCAAAATTAAACTGAAAATGTAAACAACTATAATTTTAGACAGTACCGGTCAAAATCAGCAAAACTTCATGTGACCGTTTAGTAGCTTATGAGAAAGAAAATCGATCGCGATAGAACTGACGGCGCATTAGAATCTACTAAGTCGTATCGATCACTGTTTATGTACGGCTAGCAGCAGGAATTGGAATTTAAATATGGCGAATAATTTTGGAAAAATAAATTTAATTTTGAAAATTATTTTTTTAAATTTTTTATTAGTAAAAATGTTTTTGAATTTAAAAAGAAATTTGAATCTATTAGTTTCCTTCGATAACACGGGACTGACAAGATAAATTAAACCGCCCTCGTATCCAACGTTTCATCCCTTCATCGGTCAATTTGTCGGGCGATTTGACGTGCAGTAATCAAAGTGCCAAACCCAAGTGACAAAACTTATATTTTAACTTTTAAACTTTGGCTTAACAGCTATTATAATATTAAAAACGGTGTAAAACATAAGATGGTCATATAAAAATAATTTTATAGCAATCATTTAAAAGTAATAAGGCCACATTTTCTTTAATGAGGTATTTTGTAAACTAATTACCTTTTACTTTTTATTTCTGAAGTTAAATATTTTTAAAATTAAGACGTATTAAGAAGTTAAAATTAATTTGAGATTTAACCCAATACGTTGTTTTAAATTTTACAACTTTTGAATTTATTCATATTTTTTTTATTTCTAAAATTACACAGGCAGGGCCGTATCTAGGTATGGCCGCGCCCCCCTTTGGGGGGCTTAACATTTTTCGCCCCCCCACTCGAGAGGGGTTTAGCACGGAATACCCCAACGAAAACGAGGATTTCGGGGTTATTCTCCGGAAATTTTACAAAATTGATGTGCAAAGTTGTAGGTTTAAGTTTTTTGGAGAATTTTGTTTCTTTAAAATACAATTTTGTAGTAGAATTTGTTCAAATTTGATATTTTTTTTTATATGAAAATATTAGCTTATCATTTAAAAGAGACATGATTTACATAAAATACCGGTTTGTATCTAACTGAAAGAAGTGGAATGTAAATTAACTTTACATTCTTATTTTCGGATGAATAAACTTAGAATAAATTTTCTTAACAATAACATCATAGTTAAAAAAATACTGGTCATAGCAGGCCTACTAAAACGTAACATTTATACTTTAATAAATTAAATAATATGCAACAAAAAAAAGATATAGTGATGCCATTCATTCTTGCTGTAGGTATCAGAATAAATTGATATTTTATTAATAATCCATACATTTTTTAAATCTTGTTTTGTTGCAATTTATTTACTTAATTAATTTTGTTAATAAAAAATAATAATTATATGACTACGGTACTGACAAATGATGAATGAAAATTTTTTCATAGCCGATTTTGCGCCCCCAGGTCGCTGCGCCCTTGGCGGGCGCCCTCTCGCTACCGCCAAAATACGGCCCTGTACACAGGTCCACAAAAAAGTGATGTGTGGTGGGTGTCGGATTAAGATTTTCTGGCGTATTTTTTCCGCTGAACACGAATCTAAAGTTAAAATTGGGGGTCAAACAGCAAGAAATCAAGAAAAACCCAAAAAACCGATACGGTACATTTACCGACAGAAACCTGCTATTACGACTACGACTATTAAAAATAGAGCTTTTTAAAAAATTGTCTATAAAAAAGTCATATACTTAAACTTTAAACATTTTTAATAAGATAAATAATAAAGGAGATAAAAACGAAAATGTATTTTTGACATAAAATTTCAGTCCAAAATAGAAAAAATTACCATTTTTTTCAGGAGTATAAAGGCTAGTTTATGCAGACAACTTTAAATTTAATTTAACTTTAACTTTTATGTAAAAATCATTGCACAACAATATATAAGCGCGTTTATACACACTTTAAGAAAACTTTAAATATAACTTTTATTTAAGAAGTTGGCCAACTTTTATCTCCTTAAAGTTAAATTAAAAAATAATGAAAATGAGCATGCGCAAGCAGTATAACCAAACTTAAAATTTGCCTAGAACGAGCAGTCATCTTTAACCTTCAACCCGATTTACGTAACCGACAATACGGATATCTTTATGAATTATTTTATTTATTAAATTATAACAAACCAAGCACAAAAAATAGTCAAAACCTTGTCAAAACATAAAAAATGGTTTAATAATTAATACCAACCCAACGAAATTTTTGTGTTTCTGCGCTTGTGTAAGGTAAATGTAAATATTTTCTATAAATGGTCTAGAAATTCTTAAAGTTAAAATAAATTAAAATAAAAGTTAAATTAAATTTAAAGTTGCCTGCATAAACCAGCGTAACGTTGAAAAATATTTTGAAAATTCGATTTTTTTATTATAAGTCGAAAAATATTGCTTTTAGACTAAGTTATATAACTTAAATTAAAGGTGTTGTAAGAATACATAGTTTATGTCAAATAAAGTTTCGTGTATGTTTTATAGTTTTTAAGATATTGACTCTTTAAATTAAAAAAAAAAACGTTAATATGTGAAATGACGCCCTTTTTCGTTTTTTTGCTGTTTGACCCCCAATTTTGATTTCACATTCGTGTTCAGCGGAAAAAAATACGCCAGAAAATCTTAGCCCGACACCCAGCACACACTACTTGTTTTTGTGGACCTGTATTTAAAAAATTTAAAAGATTAACCGTCACTACATTCTTGCTGCTGCTAGATATTTTTAAAAATCATCCTTTTTAGAACATTACAGGAAACTCGCTTATCTCTTTGAAAAATAAGTTTGGCCCTGGTTATAAATTAAGGTGCATCTAAATTGATGGTAGAAGTGCATACACAGTCTTCATATTAAAACAACGCGTATTTTTATTTTCCAATTAAAAACTTCAATTTTAACGTCATTCAGTTTTTCATTTCCGCCAGATTTTCGTCCATTTTAAATTAAACGAAAATCAAATAACTTTATATTTGAAACGAGGACACTCGTTACTTTTTTATTACATTACCATTCCGCCTTGCATCACGACCAAAGCCAATCGGAGCAGCCAGAAAACTCGACCATCGATCGTCGGACGTTTAATTACATTCAACTTCAAATACGACGCGGCCGCGAATTTACAACGCTATAAAAATATTAAACCCGACAACCGTTTTAAAATACTGTAATCAAGAAAAATTATTGTTTAAATCGTTTGGACTCGGTTAAATCGCCGCTAGTGAACTGAAACGCTGGTTTTCTGCACCGTAATTGATAAAGATTACCGCGCCATCAATGTCATGTTTATGGGTTGGAAAGAAACTTAAACTGATTAGTTTCTGTTTCTTTAAGCTTACTTTATAACTATCCCGTAAACGCGGCCACTAGTAATGTAAACATGTTTCAGCAGTTTGGTTTTCATGCAGTTCATTTTAAAGAGAAAATTGTTGTACCAATTAGTGGATCTAAACGTAACATAAATGAAGGTTTTTTGATTAAACTTATACTTTGCTAACAATTTTAACATTTAATGTATGTTTTTTTTTTGATAGTCCTCCCTGGCCGAAACAATTGCGCCTATCATATCAGTCTCACCTCTTTATTATCCCTACCCGATCTCGTGATATCTCTGATAATAAATGAACTATTTAAATATAGCCAAGTCTTTGTTTTAAACAGTTATATATACCTTCATTATTTTTTTTTAAATAACCGTGTTTTTCTTTTCATCTTTAATTATATAATCTCAAAATAAATGGATCGTAGTAATATTTACAATTGTATAATGTTGTCTGATCTTGTCTCTAATTTCAGAACCTCTATTGCTCTGATCGATCATTACTGTCACTTAGATCTTTTCTATCGCAGCTAGTGAACTAAAACGATAGTTTTCTACACCGTAATTGATAAAGATTACCGCACCATCCATGTCATGTTTATGGACTGGAAAAAAACTTAAACTGATTAGTTTAGTTTCTTTAAGCTAACTTTATAACTATCCCGTAAACGCGGCCACTAGTAATGTAAACATGTTTCAGCAGTTTGGTTTTCATGCAGTTCATTTTAAAGAAAAAATAGTTCCACCAATTAGTGGATCTTAACGTTACATAAATGAACGTTTCTTAATTAAACTTATACTTTGCTAACATTTAACTTTTTTTCTATGTTTTTTCTTTTGGATAGTCCCACCCGGCCGAAAACAAAATTGCACCAATCATACTAGCCTCACCTCACCTCTCATGATACCTTTGATAATAAATTAGTTCAAATAATATATCCAAGTTTTTGTTTTAAACAGTTATACCTTCATTATTTTTTTTAAATGTCCGTGTTTTTCTTTTCATCTTTAATTATATGATTTTAAAATGAATGAATCGTAGTAATATTTACAATTGTATAATGTTGTCTGATCTCGTCTCCAATTTCAGAACCTTTATTGCTCTGACCGATCATTACTGTCATTTAGATTTTTTTTATCGCCGCTAGTGACCTGAAACGATAGTTTTCTGCACCGTAATTGATAAAGATTACCGCGCCATCAATGTCATGTTTATGGGCTGAAAAAAACTTAAACTGATTAGTTTCTGTTTCTTTAAGCTTACTTTATAACTATCCCGTAAACGCGGCCACTAGTAATGTAAGCATGTTTTAGCAGTTTGGTTTTCATGCAGTTCATTTTAAAGAGAAAATAGTTGTACCAATTAGTGGATCTAAACGTAACATAAACGAACATTTCTTGATTAAAATTATATTTTGCTAACATTTAACTTTTTTTGTATGTTTTTTCTTTTGGATAGTCCTCCCTGGCCAAAAAAAATGCGCCTATCATACTAGTTTTACCTCTTTGTTATCCCTGCCCTATTCCGTGATACCTCTGGGCTCTGATAATAAATTAGTTCAAAAACATCCAAGTTTTTTTTAACAGTTATACCGTTATTATGTTTTAAAAAATGCCCGTGTTTTTCTTATCATCCTTAATTATATGATCTCAAAATGAATGGATCGTAATATTTACAAATGTATGATATTGTCTGATCTCGTCTCTAATTTCAGATTCTCTATTGCTCTGATCGATCACTACTGTCATTTAGATATTTTCTATGGCCGCTAGTAAACTGAAACGATAGTTTTCTGCACCGTAATTGATAAACATGTTTCAGCAGTTTTGTTTTCATGCAGTTTATTTTAAAGAAAAAATAGTTGTACAAATTAGTGGATCTAAAAGTAACATAAATGAACGTTTCTTAATTTAACTTATATACTTTCCTAACATTTAACTTTTTGTCCCAAAATCCTTTCTTAGCGGACGTCTCCTACTCATAATCTTCCCTTGTGCCAATATATATTTATATATATATATATATATATATATATATATATATATATATATATATATATATATATATATATATATATATTTATATATATATAAAACACCACTTCTCTGTATTTCTTTTCATCTTCAATTTCATCATCTTAAAACGAATGGACCGTACTAATAGGTACAATAGGAACATAGAGGTAATGTTGTCTGATCTCGTCTCTAGCTCCAGTTTTCAAATTGTTCTGACTGTTCGGTTCCATATAAATTATTTAAATCTGTTACATCAGCGCTAATGAACTTGACACGCTCTGGTTTTCTGTAATTGATAAATAATACCGCGCCATCAATGTCATGGTTATTGGCTTAAGAGAGACTTAAAAGAATTATATATTTTTTAGTACTTTAGTTTTCATAAAGCTTATTTTAGAAAGGGGTAAGTGGTACCCATTAAGCCAAAGGTAAGCTTGCAACATTTCTTGAATAAAAAGGATAATTTAATAAAATTTACGTTTTTATGTATGTATTTTTCTTAGGTTAACCCTTACTGGGTCGAAAGCATTGTGCTTACCATATTAGTCTTTTATGCTCACCTTATTTCACGATTTTGTGTACCTTTTATAAAAAATACAACAAAATATTTTTAAGGTTTTGCTTTGGGAACTTACAGCTTTATTACAGTAAAAAATCTGTTTTTTTAATCTTTAATTTCATCGTCTTAAAACAAATGAATCGTAGCAATATTTACATAGCATGGAGTTTCCCTAATGCCCTTATGTTTTTCTGACTCGTTATCACTGTATAAATCGTTTCGACTTGATTGTATTAGCTCTGGTGAACCGAAACAATGATTTTTCGCAGAGAACTTAATAAAAAAAACATCGTACCATAAACATCATGATTATCGGCTAAAACAAAGTTTTAAATAATTCATTCCTGTTTTTTTTAAAGCATACTTTATTAAAATTTAAGCAATCGTGACCATTAGAAAACAAATATGTATTAGCAGTTTAGTTTCCGTGCCATTTTAAAGTGGAAAAAATTCAGTCTTCGATCTAACCTTTAGGACTCTTCTGTTATTATTCTTGCCTTAATTGATGAAATAGTAAGAATTTAAAAATATGGCCGCTAGTAAACTGAATATAATGACATCAACTAGATAACAAACTGCTAAAATGGAAAAACAAGTTAATAAATTGGAAGAACAATTCGCTAATAATAATAACAAACTGAACAGGATTTTCCAGCAAAAATGGCAGATGAAAAGAAGGTAAAAAGACAACATGAAAAAGATCTTCTTCGAGAGATCGGAATACAAGTCGCCCATAAGATCGAGGCTATTTAGTGCTAGCCGTAGCCAGAGAAACGAGCATTAGCCAGTGTTAGGGGGCGAATGCTGACTGAAAGAGACAAAGCCCCCAGGGTTGTCTCTATTAAAAGTTTAGGAATTTTACAAGGTAGTGAAGCGCTAGATTTAGGATTGTACACTGTGCAATGATCTACTTCATACATAAACTATAAACTTAGAAATACAATATTGATTCCACCACATGCCCCAACATTTGACCCACCAGAAGTTTATTTTATGCCTTTGTTTATATGGTTAGATTCTGGTTTTCTTTAATTCCTTGCACCTTTGGGAGTATATGTTACAATAAATAATCCATTGCTAAAATCGAAAGAACCCAAATATATCTCAGCTTGTGATGCTCTGCCATGCATGAGCCATTAACGTTATGTTTATTGACTTTAAGCTAATTAATTCCTTTTTCTCTTAGTTTACATTGTAATCACTTAAAAAACCTGGTCACTAGAAGGGTATGCATCATATAATAGTTTGAGTTTCATACTGTTCAATAAAGAGGAAAGAATGTTTGTTATTTAAATTCTAAATCTATTCAAAACAATTGAAAGTATCTTGGAGTAAGTAAATATTACCGTTTTTGACTCAATAGCTTCTTTAGTTCTAAAAGGATCTATGAATTCCCTTTTATCTTTTATTTTATTACCTTAGATGTCAGTCTTCCCTATTGTTGTTTGGATTTGCCTTTACTGTTAAAATTGTTCCTTTAATTTTTCTGAAGGTACACTCAAACGATGTTTTTTTGCATTGTAAATACTAAATTTTTCCCCTAGTCATCACTAAATTTAATCTAGGTTCTTAACTAGAACTGTTAACCCTTGATTTTTTCCCTAAATCGTTTCATTGCTTGCAACTGTCATCAACAAAACCATATGATTACCCCGTTGCGCATAATCTAATTTATATGTGAAATAATAGGCCCAAACAGGGTGATTCACAACGATGGACCATTCAGTTAAGTTAGGGGATACGAATTTGAAATAGAGGGTGATGCAGCGTGTGTATATGTGTGGTTAATAGAGGAGTTTTGCATCAGTGGTTTAATATTGGAGGATCTTTAAGTAACTAACCTATGTTCAAGCAAAACGATAAGAATATCGGCCGAGTGATGATCGCGTTGTTAAATTTAGCAATGGACTTAGCAGTTTAGAATGTTTAACAAAACGTCATTGTCATTGTTATTCAATGATTTTAGTAGGCAACCTGTTAAAATCTGACATTTTGTTAAACATTCTAAACCGTTGTTAACTTTTAACAATTTGCTAAGTTGACAACGGTTTAGAATGTTTAACAAAATGTCAGATTTTGACAGGTTACCTACTAAAATCATTGAATAACACTGACAATGACGTTTTGTTAAACATTCTAAACTGCTAAGTCCATTGCTAAATTTAACAACGCGATCATCACTCGGCCGTATATAAGATAGAGCGCCAGGCCAAGTTCCGGCCTGACGCACACTTTGTGTATACACGAAACGTTTCGGCGTGGTTTTCCCCTATCATAACTTCGTTATTGTTTTACATAAAGGTTTAAGATTTTGTATGTAAATTCACATTAGTATTATTACAATTATAATTAATTGAGAAAAAATTGACAAAGTTATATCGAGTGGTTTCTAAGATATAGTCAGTTAGTCAAACTGACTGTCTGACTAACTGACTGACTGGCTTACTTATTGACTCATTAAAATTATGGGGCATTTCCTGAGGTAGTAGAAATTTGACATTTAGTATGTAAGTAGATTTTAGGGCACAAGTAAAAAAAAATCTGAAAACTGCGCATTTTTACTCGGAATGCCCTAAAACAGAGGCAGTAAAATCGTATATTTGTGGAGTTATTTTTTAAATTGTTTCTGAGGTCATAATTGCCTTAGAATTTACAATGCAGGCAGGATATTATTCTTTAAACAAAGAAAATAGCTACATTTTACCTAACAGATCCCAATTCTACTAGGAAAAAATAACTTTCCAGGATCACAGAACTTGTCTACACTTACAAATAAAACTGTTGAAAAACTCATACTTGGAAAAAAAAGACAAAAACATTTGTATATACAATAATACTAATTTTCACAAAAAAAATCATGGGAGAAGGATTAAACGCATGTATGTAAGGGGCGGGTAATTTTAGAGATTTTTTGTAAAAATTACAATTGTCTGTATTTTCAAACTATACGCTGTCCGTGTCACGTTTAAAATTAGAATATCTCAAAAGCCGTTAAGTTTATCGAGATAATTTAAGAGCACCCATTTTTTGCAAAACTAAGCAGACAATAAGAATTATGTACCAAATAATAAATAGTATTTATACCTAGCAGTTACTATTTGGGTCGGTATTCTTACATTCAACTACACAACAACTATTATGCACCATTTTTAATATTTTTATCTAATTGTTTACATTTAAATCAAGCATGATTTAACGAAAATTTGACCACAGCGAGCGCTGCAATCGATTCAACTCTCCCCGCCATGCACTCCGCTTCCTGCCAATAGAAAACTCTAAAACCAGGATATCTTAGTTGGCTATAAAGTCTATAAATCGAAGATTAATATTAAACAGCCTGCATAGCTATTTATTTTAAAGAGTAAAATATTGTTTGAAAAAATATAATCTATTATAATATATATATATATATATATATATATATATATATATATATATATATATATATATATATATATAAAAAAAACCCCCCTACTGCGAACATAGGAGGCCCCTGGAAATTTTGGGGTGAAAAATTTAAAATACCAATAATAATTTTTGGTTGCAAAATTCCGTTCGTTTTCTCACGTGGGGATTTTTTTAGGACTGGGGGGAGTGGGTGATAAATTCGGAAGAATTATCTGTCCAGTTTAGTTGTTTACTCGTTTTTTTTCGTAAGAGGATGCAGTGTTTATGGCCAAAAAAGGGGGCTAGTGCGTAACCGATTTTATCTGATTTCTATCAGTCATAAAAAATTAGTTGCTTACGAGACCGCAACGTTTGCTGTTTAAAAAACAAACATTTTTTTTAATAAAATAAAAAAATTTTCCCCAAAAAAATAATGGAATGTAGAAATTTTTTAAGAAAATAATTTAAGGGGATTCATAGAATAAAAAAAAAATTTTTTTCAAGTTATCAAAATGATCAAATAAACCCCTTCTTGAGCCAAAAATAACCCAAAATTGTCAAAAAACGTTCGACATTTGTAGAATGTTAAGGGTAATAATCCAAATTCCCAATTCCCAATTTGAATTTTTAATTTTGTAAATTCCCCTATTCTCCGGAAACCATAAATTTTATTTTAGGGGCCTCAGAAAAAAATCTTGGGGGGGGGCCATGAAGTGAAAATGTCGATTTATCAGTAAAAACAATGTTTTCTATAAAATTTTCTTTTATTTTTCATTTCCATTACAGTTTAAAAAAATTCCTTTGTCTAAAATGATCATCAGGGAAAATTTCTTGGTTTTTTTTTACTTTGTAGGATCGGTAAAATTTTTTTTCCCCTTTTTCCCCTGATCTTCCTCAAAAAACCATGGAAACGGGGATTTTTAATAACACTTGCCACTACCATAATTTTTTCATTTCCCTTTTGTTGTTTTTTCTACACTATCATGTTTATGTTTTTTGGGGTTAAAAACCCCAAAAGTTAAAATTTTTTTTAAAGACTCGGTAAATGTAGAAATCGTGGAGTCGGCCTGGTTAGAAATAAATTACAAATAATTCCCCAATTCCTCTAACGGGGTTTCCAGGGGGATTCCGTTCAATAATTTAATTTTTGTTTCCCCTTCGTAAACATCCAATTAATAACTATTATTAAAAAAAAATTTTTGGTCGCAAATAATCGACACAGATTTAACAATTTGACCACAGCGAGCGCTGCAATCGATTCAACTCTCCGCCATGCACTCCGCTTCCTGCCAATAGAAAACTCTAAACCAGGATATCTAGTTGGCTATAAATTATAAATCGATTAAATTAACAGCCTGCTAGCATTTTTTTAAAAAGGGAAAATATCGTTAGGAAACATATAATTCTATTTTCAGTATTATATATATATATATATATATATATATATATATATATATATATATATATATATATATATATATATGTCTATATTTAAAACTATATAGATCTTCGTGCTAAATACTATACATAATATAGCCCCTTATTATAAACAAGCAATATATTAATATGATATAGATACTTATTTAATATATACCATTTTTGTCATATATATATATATGTTAAAAATATAGATATAATATATTTTTGTCTTATTTATCTTTTAGGCTTTGTGTGCTAAGTACTTTAACCGGATAGCGCCCTTATTGCCGGAGTCAAACAAGCACAAATGATTGCAATGAGGGTCGGAGGGTCTGAGAGTACTTCACTTTTAATTTTACCCCACGGTCTTTTGTGGCAATGTTATTAAATGTTGAAAGAAAATACGGGGATGTGAAAAAGCGTTTTACGCCTTCATGTGTATTTATTTAGGGCGTTATGTGTGCATATGTAGTTTTAAAAGCCAGACTTTTTGATATTTAAAATTTAATATGTGGAGTTCTAATGAAACATATAGGGCAGAATAAATTTTATATTTTAATAAAATTATGCCATTTATGTGTCTTTTAAATATGATTGTTCTTTTTATCTTTTACTTTTTTTTCTTGTTAATTTATAAGTACAGTAGAATCTCACTAGTACGGCACTATTAAAAACCAGAGGGTGTCGGATTTTTGGAATGTTTGGATTACTGAATTGTATAGAAAAATTCATAGGAAATAAAATAAAACATTTTATAAAGGGAATACAATATATTTGTGTTCATGTTTTACATGTTTTTTATAACAATAAACCACATATCTCACAATTAACAAATTATATAGTTTAAAATAAACTTAAATTGACGTTTGTGGTGTAGAAAGAGGCGAGGGAGGCGCTGGCGGAGGGTGCCGGATAACTGGACGTGTCGGTTTATTAAAGTGCCAGATTAGTGACATTCTACTGTATCCAAGTTTTACCTAAAAATTAAGCAAGTTTGTTATTTAATTATATGTATATTATTTAGGAATTTTCCAAATTCTCAATATTACTTTATACGACAAAAAAAAATCTTTTTTCTACTACCAAAAAATTATATTATTTGTAATTCTAATTGGAGTTTTGTCTAAAACAGAGTATTATCAAAGTTGTTTTTTCAAACACAGACCTGGATTTTTTATTGTTTTATTAAAAGCTCTTAATGTCCTTATTAAAGCGCTTCATTACATTTTATGCAATAACAAAGATTTAAATAATTTTCCATAAGTATTAATTAAGAAAGAGAAATGTGTTTTTATCCGATTTACAGCCAATACATTTGTTTATAAAAGACTTTCAAAATATGTGTTAAAGATATTCTGCTTAAATACTAGGCGACCTCTGGATGAAACGTCCGACAAATGAAATTATATTAACGTTTCCCTAATAACAATGGGGTCTTTTAAATAATCTTTTTTCTGATTTTTAATTTAACCATCACTAAATCCTATATGGTATAAAAGGTCTGCAAACGAGTACTTAAATTTATATCACCATATATAACATAAATTAATTATTTAAGTAAACGTACATATTAAGACAAATTGGTACATAAACTGGTTAAGTGAGCGATGGATTATTAAAAGGATTGGTTAGTATTGGTTAAAAGAAAAACCTCCTAATACAAGATTATAATAAATGCAAATACAAAGTTATTAAATTAAAATATAGAAAAAATTTCATACCGCGGATAACATGAAACAATATACCACTTAAGGTTGAAACAACACATTTTTAATATTAACATTAGGGGCCGTGGAATTAACATTAGAGGCAAACATTCTCAGAAAATCAAGTCACACCATCAAATTGTTCTTCCCAGAATATACGCTAATCTGCCCTAAAATTAAGATAGCATGGTATATTTATCGACAGCAACATTACCTTGAAAATTCTCACCAAAAAACAGAATTCTGCTCTTTGTATCTGCCTGGGTGCCTTTGGATCAAGCCCACCTTGTCCACCCACCGGGAGGTACAGGAGATGACTCATTCCCTTTAAAGAGAATACCGCCTACTATTGTAATTTACTAGAGTTTTTGGGGATCCTAAAAACTCCATTTTCAATATTTCCAATGCAATCCAGCAACTAGTAAAGAACATACCTAAAAAACCATACTGAATTCCCAAAATGCTGCCTACCTTTATAAACAACATTAACCTTATCCTTACATCTCCCAATCACCTCTCAACGAGACCTTCTAATCATTGGCATTCATTTACTTAAGGTTTTATTGACCTGAAGTAAATACAATAAAGAAGAAACCTAAATTATATCAGGAAATGGTTTTTGAACCTAAGCTACTCAAAGAGAATTAAACATATTTCTATACGGATTTAAACGATAATAATGGCATAATATTTAAAAGACCGTTTCTAGCCACCTACTTTCCAAGTAATGTAGTGTTCACATAGGAGAAAAATACTTATGATACATAAATCCATAACCGGTTCAAACAAGAAGATTACAGTATGCACCGATTTATTTTTATCAATACACACCATTGGGGGACGTCCATTAATTACGTGAATCGATTTTGGCGATTTTTTTACCTCCCTCCTCCCCCCTAGACAAGCATTTAAAAGTACTAAGAACGTAGTCTAAAATCAGAGTGAGAAAATATTATTGTGTGGGATTAGCTTATTGTATTTAAGCATGTGTAGGATAAGCTATATTTTAGTAGAAAACATCTTTAACATACTGTAACCAGTGAGATAATGTAAGATTCGGCTCGACTCACTTCCCCCTAAATGTCTCAAGTAATTAAGTAAATTCACACTTAACATCCACTGGTACAAAATATACATAATACTCCTCAAAATCTTTCGGATCGAAGAATTTCAATACCTATCACTTGGATCCCATCATATGTTAGCATTTTAGGAAATGAAAGAGCTGCCAAAGAAGCCTTGGTTCGGAGCCTAACTACTAAAAAAATTAGCTCTTAAAAGGTCTAAAAATTCCTACGAAATACACAATAAAAAACAAACAGTAAAAGTTGTGGAACCAGCTTCATGCAATACAACCTACAAACACCTCATTAGACATTTATCAAGAAATGAGAAAATACATCAAAAACTAATAATTAATAGATCTACAAATAACAAATATGTACCGAAAATAAACAATTTGGGAATTAATGGACTACCTAAAACAACTATTGCATATAGGTAATTTTTCTTTTACAAAACCGATTTATTAGTATTTTATTATGCGCTCTAATCTGCACGTCCAACTTTTTTTGATAAGTAAATAACAGTTTAACATAATTATATTTACTTCCTCCATATTAATAACAATTAAAGTTGACCGACTGTAATGAGATAATTTATTTAATATTATGTAGCGCAAAGTTTTCCGCTCCACTATCTATCAGCCAGTCCATTAAACTGAACACATTAACACTTTATACCGGGCACATTATTTAATTATGTATTAAAACGGGCATTTAAATCTGCCGGCCATAATTTACATTCAATATTAATCTGCGGCAAACAAATTAAATTCGTATTTTCGGGGCGGAAAGTGTAGGAAAATATCGGAGAATCGTTCTGGCTGTTTTCTTTATTTTTTAATCAATACTTCCATTTAATACTTTAATTATTTATCGTTTTGGACATATCGTAGGCAGTGGCAGACGAAAGTTTTTCCAGTTTTTCCACTGGGAGAACAAGAAAAAAAAGATTTAACTATATAACTAAGTTTGTTCCGTGGACCTCTTAATTGTATACTCGTATTGTATTTGTTGATATTTTCTTGGGCTTTGGTACTTTGATAATTAAAAGAAAACTCCTAATGCTGACTTTTTTTTTGTGAAAATAAGTATGTGCTTCTTTAAGTCCCTATTAACGCAAGAAAAGTGTTTTATATGACACATTTAAAACTTGTTTAAAGATTTTTGAACAACTTTACTATTTATAAAGTTTTCACTAGAAACTTATATAAAAATATTGTTTTAACTTTCCCTTAAAACATATAATCTGAATTTTCTATCACATGCAGCTTTAATGACGTTAAGCACGTCGGAAGCTCGTTGGTACATAGAACTCTCAAAAAATAAATGTTTATGAGCATTCAGCCTGGATATACCGTGTGACAACAAAATAACTACCAAGCCGAATATTTTCTTGAATAAAAACATACCGCTTCAAAATTTTTGGGATGATATATTGTACAATCAAATATCGATTTGGGATATAACAACATCTGCCTATCACTTAACCAGAAGTGGTAAAAATTTTATTTTTTTAAAAACACCCTGTATATTTTTTAAGATTATAATTTTACAAACCTTACCTTATATAAAACCCGCATTGCGTCCCATACCTATCTTTATTTTTTTTCTAAAAAATGACGATTGAAAATGTCCAAAAGACTGCACATTATGCAATTATATGGGAAAGCAAATGAATATCATAAAAATTAATATGTTTAATTTAACTCTTCTTGAAGCTCTATCTGCTGAGGTTATAATAATTCTAGTTCCTGCTTTACTGAAAGTCCTGTGAGAATTGTCGTTTGGACATTTTCAATCGACATTTTCTCAAAAACCTATAAGGATAGGTATGTGATATAATGCAGATAGCTTGTAGAATTCAAATCTTAAAAAATATGTAGTGTGTTTCAATTAAAATATTAAAATTCACGTCACTTCCGGTTTAATCGGAAGTAATGGCCAAATGTTATTTTATCAAAAATCGGCATCTAATGATACAGTATATCATTCTAAAATTAAAAACCGTTATGTTCTCATTCAAGAAAATAAATGGCTTGGTAGTAATTTCGTTGTCACACGGTACATCCAGGCTGAATGGTCGTTGTTGCAGAAACACATCTTGCAACATGAATGCTATTTTTCAATAACCATGAGTCCTAACCGGTGTGTTCGCACGTCGTTGTCGTGGTTGGGCCCAGTAGGATCTTTTGGAACATGCGCTAGAATTGCTGGTTATCGGCAACTCTTATTGCTAGCGTATGGAACGGAATCCGAAGCTAAGACGAACACAAGGCTTAACTCAAGGTGTTGTTAGCATACCGTGCTGATGAGTGAATGACTTCCTGCACCTTAAACATGTGTCTCCAACGGTGCCTCTGAGATACAGGGCGACCTTTCAGAGTATCTAGCCTTACTTCGGTAATGCGGGGCTCTGCCGTGGTGGACTATTACTTCCCTAGCTCCAAACAGAAAGCGGACAGAACCGCTTTCATAGGAAAAAAGTGACAAAGGTGCGCTGACCGAAACGAATAAATTCGTTTCGAGAGGTGCCCCTGAAATCACAGGCGCCTGTTTTACGGGAAAGGGCTAATCCATCCATACAGGTGCTTAGGAAGGGATCCCTGAATTCATACAGAAGTTGGACAGAACCGCTTTTGGAGGGAAAAGGGTTCCCTGGCTTTAAACAGAAAGCGGATAGGACCGTTTTCATAGGGAAAGGCCGGAGATACGGCTTAGAAGGAACATCTGGTTCCTGTAACAAGGACCTGGTAGCTACCCACGTCACTAGACCGGGAGACGAGGGCATGACGGATCTAATCGTCTGCTCGTCGACTTTCGAGAAGACAGGGACACCAGAACACATATTGTGTTCGTGTCCGGTAGCGACACGAATAAGAGGAGATGTAAGAACTCTCTCTCCCAATCTGATATCGGATTCATTAAAAGTCTAATCCTATTGGGAGAAATATAAAAAGGTGTGAGCAACTTTAAACCTAAACCTTAAACCTAATAACCATGAGTAAGCTAACATTTCTTCTAAATCTTGAAAATAAATATTTATTATTGGAAATTGGAATCCCTTTAAAAATATAAAAAAGCTCACTAGATCGCCAACGCGTCGACATGCTTTCGTGTGTTTTTCTAAGTTGATATAAACACGCAATTAGCAGTAGAACGATTTGAGTGAACGGAAAGCATTATATTGTCTGAAAGTCTCTCTAACATTTCTGGCGAGGCACTTGAAATGTTTTCTTAAATATTTGATGGAAAATTAACTGTTTTCCATGGTGATGTAATATCACTTTCTCCGTGTTAGTGCAATAAATTTGACTAGCACATCTATTTCTGTAACTATTTAAATTGTACCTAAGGTTTCGAACAAAGTGTACATTTCTTAGTTAGTAAAGCTACTCAAATAATTCTCTGTGACGATTTTAAATTGACATATTCTACGTAAAGCTCAAAAGTAAAGTAATTTGTAATTTAAGATGAAGTAACAAGCTGAAGCAGGGCTGGCTTTAGTTGAAGTGGTAAATAAAAAAAGGTAATAATAAATGGTAGGTACTGTTGGAGATTAGCTGGATAGACAAGGTAACATCTAACCTTGTTGATAATATAGTTGGTCAATAATTTGTACCGAGTGTCACAGAAGTGATACCGGGTGTCCCAAAGATTGTAAATAACTGTTTATAGTTTTATAACAAATATTTTAAAGTTTGAAATTGCCTTAATTATTTGAGCAGCTATTTCAACTTAACTTTAGTTTAGAGTAAGCACGAGTATCTAATAAATCGAAACTAACTGTCAAAGTGGGTGAAGCCGTAAAAACATAAATTTTATATACCAGTCATATATATGTTTCTTTTTCGCCCATTGCACTTAAAATATATGATTTTTGTAGCTCTATATAAACAGGGCGCAATGTATATTTGGTACAACATATTTGCATTTATATAGCGCCAGTTTTCCATTATTGAAATATAATTTGCATGAGCTGTATTATATGAAATTTTATTAATTAAGTTCTGGTGTTAAAGCGCGATTATTTTATATGCTCGTTAGTCTGGAAACTTTATAACCAATTAGTTTCTAACTACCTAAAGTTAAAATTAATAAATTCCTGTTGCTAAGCTGAAATCCATGAGTTAATTTTATATATTATTGACGTCACTTTTTAATTTAAAGTAAGGTAATAAAAGGGTGTTAAGGAATAATTGTAAATATTTGAATTTTATATGTACTGGGTACTTCATTAATGAGACGTAGTGAAATATTTTCAGCATTTTAAGAAAAGAAGTCAAAAGTTTGTACAAAAAGGTAAACTAAACCTTTTTTTTACATCTTCCTGTTCATTATTTAAAAAAAATGTGATTTTTCTTAGAATATAAATGGGTACAGACATAGTACAAGCACTGTCAGTTAACCCCATCGGATTTACATAGATTTACCATAAAAATTGTTGAAAAAAACCTTTAAAATTAAAGTAATTAAAATTTGGCATTCTAAAGAGATATTTTAAAATTGTGTTTAGAAATTATGACAAACGTCACAACTGATAACATTATTTGTTGTGGGAGAAACGTTTATTACTTTTCCTACTACCTTCTGAAAAAATACCGTTTTCAACCCCTGGGGCTAGAAAACAGCACTTTACCTCCCTAGGGAAGAAACATTTTTACCTTCCAGTTCCAGCCGAGCATGCCATTTAATTTACGTCGTGTCAATGTCAATGTCAATGTCTTAAGTGATTTTAAATCTTACGATATATATTGACAAGTTTTTAATACAGGGGTTTATCCAAACAATCAAAACAACAATTGATAAATAAAACACAAAATTCAAAGATAATTTTTTAAAATTTAAATGAAAAGTAGGGGATACTGAGGTAATAGGAACTTGGGGTAATAGGAACCGCCCCCCATATCTGGTGTTTGAATAGTTTTATTTACTCAAGACAAACTGTGTGTGTGTAAGGCATCTAGGTGTTATCAGAATAATTCGTAGTATAATATTTAATCAATATTTTTAAAAGACCCAAAAAACATAATTCGGTCATAAGACTATGGCTACAAGATTTTAGGTGCATCATGTAAAAAATAATTGTTTTTTACTGTAGATCACAATTTATATCTGTTGTTTATTTGTTCCCTCCTACTTAAAAATGTGCAGAAACTATTTTATCTATTTTTTTAATAAATGATAGTCATATTAAAATTTTTGTTTCTCTAATTCACCTGCTTTTCTTACCTATTATTCATGAAAAAACCAAAATTGTTTAAAGACTTCGATAATAAAATACGAAATTTTAAACTTCCCTAACTTTTTTTTTTTAATGAATTTTGGAAAAAGGAATTTAAAATTTTTAAAACATAACATTAACTCTAATATAAGTGACAATGGTAGCAGTTCTGCTGGTATCCTAATTTTTGCTTAACAAATTGTTAAATATAATCCATTGAAATACCGCAACAACTAACAATTAAGTGACCCATCTCCTAAACCGATTATCCGATTAAACTTTTTTTTCTTAGGGTAATGGGAATATTTCAGAAAAAGTTCTTATTATGCCAAGACTGCATAAATACGAATATATATAGCAGGACGGGCTTTAGTTGAAGTGGTGAATAAAAAAAAAGGTAATAATAAATGGTACTGTTGGGGATGAGCTGGATAGACAAGGTAACATCTAACCTTGTTGATAATATAGATGGTCAATAATTTGTACCAAGTGTCACAGAAGTGATACCGGGTATCCCAAAAACTGTAAATAAATGTTTATAGTATTATAACAAATATTTTACATTTTGAAATTGCCTTAATTATTTGAGCAGCTATTTCAACTTAACTTTAGTTTAGAGTAAGCACGGGTATCTAATAAATCGAAACTAACTGTCGAAGTGGGTGAAGCCGTAAAAACATAAATTTTATATACCAGTCATATATATGTTTCTTTTTCGCCCATTGCACTCAAAATATATGATTTTTGTAGCTCTACATAAACAGGGCGCAATGTATATTTGGTACAACATATTTGCATTTATATCGCGCCAGTTTTCCATTATTGAAATATAATTTGCATGAGCTGTATTATATGAAATTTTATTAATTAAGTTCTGGTGTTAAAGCGCGATTATTTTATATGCTCGTTAGTCTGGAAACTTTATAACCAATTAGTTTCTAACTACCTAAAGTATATATAGCTTAACAGAAGGGATAATAAGAACATTTATATGTAGTAATAAAAACTTGCGTTTTTCTCTTTAAATTAAAATGATTCATATATGTCCTTCCGTCCTACAAAGGAAGGATTTAGCATGTGGCTTCTGCAACAAAAAACCTAGTATCACATATATTTTTTAATAATATCTCACCAAAATCAAACTTCTAAAATTTTTAACCTTATTACCCCAGTGTCCCCTAGTAGAAAAAATTATATACATTTCTCTAGAGTAAATTGCATTCCTTCGCTTCGGGTCGTGCATCAAATTATCCGCGGGAGGAAAAGAGGCACACAACTAGTACAAAATAAAAAGAGTGATAAGATAATATATTTTAAAGTAAGCTCTAATTACCCCAGCATTAAGCAACAGTAACCAAGCATATCTTCGTTTAATAATTTAAAAGTTATAAAAGCATTTTTTTTATTTTAGAGTTTTTGAAAAAGAATTCTTTGCTAAAGTGTTAGAAACATCACAATTTATGATGCGATTATTGTCAAATGTATGTTGACAAATTCTTGATTTGCGAAATATTGTATTTTTAATATATGCTTAATGACCTTTTATGTGTTTTGCTGATATCCTGAAACTATTACCTATATACAATTTATTATATTTGCCAGGGATTTTATAAATTAGGATCTTTGAATTTTTATTTATCGAATAGTGGCTTTTTATTTTAAATGTTTTAAATGTTAAATTTATTGTCTATTCGTTAATTTTTTTCTAATAAGCCAAGAATATGGTGGAAATAGCTTTGTAATAATAGGTCTATTTTTATTTTGTCTTAAAATGGAATATTTAAATTTAAAAAACAAGTAGAATTAGGGAAACAATTATTTTAAACTAATATATCTATTAAATTTTTTTTATTAATATTTTAAATAAAACAAATTATTTTTATTCTATCATGGAAATGTTTTACAGAATACTTCATATGTAAGTAATACAAACGAAAATACAAAAAATATGAAATGTATTTATCACAATAAGAAGTCTATTAGTTCTGACATTAGGTCAAAAATTTTAACAAAACTTCTTATAATATATATGATTTTAAAAAACAAATTTAGATAATTATGATTATTTTAAAGTAAAGTTTAGATAATTTTGATTACGATTATTGTTTAATGTTTAAGGTCCGTATTTTTTTATCTTAAAAACGGTATCAAACGGTTGGTGACTTTTCCATTTTTTTATGTTTTTTAAATTTTAAAAGTGTTTTTCTGGTAAACCTACGAGTTCGTATTGAGGAACTGACTGTGCACCTGTCTATTGAACCGGTGGTCTCATTTGGCGACAAAGCCTCAATAATATTTCTTTAACCTAAACCCTGTTTATTACAGTAAAACCACTTTAATTAATGCGGACAATAAAATGCAAGAGGTGTGAATTAGTGATATGTCCGGATTACTGAAGCGTATGCTAATATACATATGGGATGTAAGTATATGTATGTATTATAAATAAAATCGCACTACCTAACTCACATACATATACACATATCACAATCAGATACTTTTAATTATTAATTAATACATGTATACATTGAAATAAAATTTGTTTTCGAAAGCAAAAAGCACAATATGTTCAGGGTGGCACCTTTTCTATGGAATTTCAGAGTATTGGGAACACCTTAAAAGGTTGAGCAAATAAAGGTATGTACACCTTGAAAAAACAAACAAGAACAAACATTCGTTCTTGTTCACCTTGTTTGTATGTGTTCTTTGTTTATTGTTCGCGTTATTTTGTCTACATAGCGCAATCAAATATTTGTTCACTCTCGTTTGACCAACAAAATGTATTTCTCTTTAGGTATGTACACACCGAAAAAACAAACAAAAACAAACATTCGTTCTTGTTCACTTTCTTTGTATGTGTTTTTTGTTTATTGTTTGATTTTTCTGTCTCCATAGCGCAACCAAATGTTTCTTTACTCTTATTCGACTGGTTGAAATAGTTATGGATGACCATAAAACCAAAAATTCTCTTTGATGTACCGACGTCCACTGGAACATGTGCGAACAAGAACAAACAAACTTTTTAACTGTCTATCCAGTGTTTCCCAAAGTGTGGGTCGCGACCCCTGGGGGTCGCAATGAGGTACTAGGGGGGTCGCCGGAAATTTCCAAAATAAGACAAAAACACTACTTTGTTAAATCATGTATTTTTATTTTAATAAAGCCGTAAATAAAAATTAACAATTAATTATCAAACGAAACATAAAAAACTAAATATTAAAAGTTCTTAAAAAAGTCCTTAAAAAAAAAAAAAATAAAGTCAAATATTACAATGTTAATGAGACCCATGCGCCTGTTTTTGAAACTAGTCTTTCAAATCTAGGCTGTGTATTTGAGACACACACAATTATATCGTTTTCAAGTACGAGACGATTTCTCACTTTTGTTTTAATGGCAGTCATAGACGAGAAACTTAACTCACATAAATATGGTGTTACAAATGGAACCAAACATTTTACAGCTTCATTCGCCAACTGAGGTATTCCTGCATCTTTTGGTCCAAAATTCGTCCGGGTTCTGGGAAAAAAATTGCAGCTTGAACATTCCATCACTTGATATTTCAATAAGTTGTTTTTTCATGTTTATTGGTATTTCAGCATGTTGAAAGGAATCGGCTAAAAACGGATTCAGTATCCATCTGCAACTGTCGTAACTGTTTTGAATTTCTTCGGGAAATAATCACAGAGCTTTTGTTTTAAATTAAGCATAGTAACTTGCATGCCTGCAAAAACTTGTTCAAAATTTGTAGCATTGTAACATACATTTTCTATAATTTCCTGAATGCACTGGAATGAATCGAGCTGCTTTTTGCCAAGTGAAGTTGACCATAAATCGATTTTTCTTATAAACCCCTTAATTTTATCTGTGGCTGTAATTATATTAATGTCGCGACCTTGCAAATTACTGTTCAAAATATTTAATTGTTCGAAAATATCAGCAAGGAAACCTAGTTTCAAAAGCCAAATAGGATCGGAAAATTGATTTTCATATGGGGACTTCTCATCTTTCAAATACATTAAAAGCTCTGCTCTTAAGTGAAATACTCTTTTTAAGACGTTGCCCCTTGAAAGCCACCTTACTTCGGTGTGATAAAGAAGATTTTGAAATATAGCACCCATGTCTTCGCAGATTTTTCGAAAAATACGGGTCTAGAAAGCTTTTCCTTTAATGGAATTTACAACTTTAATGATGGTTTTCATAACACTAGCGAAGTAAGGAGTAGAGCCTTCGCGAATATCATGGAAAAGTATTGCGATGTAGACACAAACAAAGATGTCGCGGTGTACAATGTGCAGTCGACTTTTTATTATTTATTTTTATTGTAAATGCTAGTCTGGCAGAAGTACTACTAGTTTACTAGTGGAACAGATCGCAATTATTAAAATAATTGTTGAATTTTTTAAATGTATTTAGTTTAAACTTAAACAGTAAAGTAAAATAAAATTTGAGAAACCATCAGTTGTAAATTAGGCACGCTATTTTTGTCGCTATTTTGGTTTGGGTGATGAGTAGGGGGTCGTGAACAATTTTTTTAACAAAAAGGGGTCGCGCTTTAGGTAAGTTTGGGAAACACTGGTCTATACTGAAGAAAAACGTTTGTTCGCTAATGTTTGTTTTTGTTTGATTTTTCGGTGTGTACATAAGTTTTGATGTACCGACGTCTACTCGAACATGTATAAACAAGAACAAACAAACGTTTGTTTGCGTTTTTAAAAATGTAACACTAAAAGAAAAACGTTTAATTCGCTATGTTTGTCGCTATTTTGGTTTTTCGGTGTGTAAAAATTTTTCTTAAAAAAGGTGTCGCGTTAGATTTTGGGAAACAAATGGTTTTTGGAAAAAAAACGATTTTTTCGCTAAGTTTGTATTCGTATGGAAATTTACGGGCGTTGTCGAATTTTGACGTTCCTGACCTCTTTTTCTCGGGACTTAGTACAACAAACAAAAAACGTTGCTTTTAGATTACTGTTCAGGCACTTTAAATAAAAACATTTGTTCGCGAGTTGTTCTGTTTGGTGTTGCGGTTAGGTGCAACTAGGGTTTTTATGGTCGTTGATTACGATAAGAGGATCAGATAATCTCCATAACGTCAGGTTCGGGGTCATTTGAAGGCCAAGTGAAGAAAAACTATCGCAAAAATTCATGCATCTATGTTTTCGAGGTCGCTGAATGTGAATCCGGCATTTATGTAAGCTTTGGATCTATATATACGCATGAATTTTTCCAGATTTTTCCTACGTTTTTTTTCCACTTGACCGTCAAAAGACTTTGAACCTGACCTAATAGAGGTTAACTGACCTCAAATTCCGATTCGCCGACCTCGAAAACATACGTACGAATTTTTTCAGATTTTTCAAATCGTACTTAATATTTTTATTTCAAAAACACTTCATAAATGGTTTAATAATGTACAGGAAGCTCATTAAAAAAAAAGCAATTTCGCCTATATCTTAAAGACTGTTACCAATAAACAAAAATTTAAAACGCTACTGGATTCTACGTAAAATTCTACACAAAGTAGCTTTTTACTTTTTTTCTATCTTTGCTAACAACCGAGAGAGAGAGAGAAAAAGGTATGCCTAATTTCTCAAAATTTGAAAAACATCCTGTATTTCCGAGACAAATCAAGTTAACCGCGATCTGTTTTCACCGTTGCACTTGTTTCGAAAATCAAACCCAAAAATGTGCCATAAGATTTGCTCTCTTTTGAGTTTTTCCAATACTGTAAAAATCCATTGAAAAGGCGCTACCCTGTACATATGCATGTCCTAAGTACAAACAAGGTGGCACAGTAATCCGGGGAAATCCAATATTGCTGCTGCTCATCAAGATAGGATTTTTTAAGTTGTAGAGTTTCTAAACGTGCAGGTCCTAAAAATGTAAAGTTACTTTTTTAAATAACTTGTAACCCCTATTTTACATCTCGGGTCTGGTACTAGAATGTCACTGTGCTCTTGTAGACACTTCCGGCAGGAATTTGGTCACCCTCTGCTGGACCAAAGGACACTCGCATCCCAAAGGCAACCGCATCGTTGAATCGTTGGCCAGGAAGGCTGCCGGGACAAAAGCTTTTGGACCCGAACCTTTCGTAGGTCTGACAGGGTCTGCGATTAGGGACCTAATCAAAAGACACTTTCATTAACAGTTTACAAGACGATGGGATGAAGCAGTAAACTGTAACTTTTCCCGGAAGTTACTGAACTATCCTGACAGAGATACAGCTAAATATTACTTGGCAATGCCTAGGGCGAGCCTTCGTCTAATCACACAGGCGTTCTTACTGGACATTGTCAATTGCGAAAACATCTCTTTAGAATGGGTATAAATGACACACTTCTGTGTAGAGGTTGTGGACAGAAGGACGAGACGGTGGAGCACATCCTTTGTGACTACCCTGCACTCTCGTCCAAGAGAAGATCCATGCTGGGCGAGTATTGGCTTTCTTTGGCCGACATTAGGG
This sequence comes from Listronotus oregonensis, assembly GCA_019359885.1. Classification (NCBI taxonomy): domain Eukaryota; kingdom Metazoa; phylum Arthropoda; class Insecta; order Coleoptera; family Curculionidae; genus Listronotus; species Listronotus oregonensis. Next base: position 31,078 of record JAHBCN010000986.1, read on the forward strand.
AGATTCCTCTCGGCGACGTTTTCACCTACTTTAAATCAGTAGGATGGGCAGCGTTCTAAGTGAGGATTCCCCTTTGGAAGGTAGCACAAGGGGCCTACTGGGGCCTAGGTGCAGTGATGTTTATTATCCTCCTCACTTTCAGATACAGAGAGAACCCCTATTTTTCTATTCAGAAATGGATTTAACATAAAATTCAGCATATAGTAAGCAATTTTATTGATACACGCGGTACAGTGCAGCAGACTAACTAAATGATTAATTGAGAACACCGGCTTCTGCTCGCAAGGACCATCTAATAGGTCTTAAGCCGAAAATCTCTAAGTTCGTCCTCATTATCGATGTTCGTTCGGACCATCATTTAGGTCATTGCGCTTCCGGATTACTGGATGTCCGGATTAGCACATGTCCGGATTAAAGAGGTTGTGCTATATTTTAATTGAATTGTTTTAAAAGATTTTCTTTCTTGATTCATCTCTGTATCTTTTTTTTTAAATAAAATACATACAAAAAAAATTAACAATAATAAAAATTTATAAACAACATTAAAATGTTTACATTCAAAAAGCGGACAAATAAAATATTAGTAAAATTTAATATTTCTAAACTAAAAACAATTGAGGCATTAATTTTAATAAGGAATAACTAGCCAATTAATAATGGCCGAATAATTTTTTCCGGGAATTAAATAGTGAGTTTTATTTGCATGACGAAATATATGTTTATAATTAATAAAAATATAATTAAATTATTAATTATGATACAGAAAAATACACGTCGATTTTAAAAACATATCAAGTTAGGATGTATGTTTACCATTTAAATATTAATTTAAAATCATAAAACATGTCTACAAATAAAGGGTATATTCAAGAATAGTTAAATATTAGAACATTATGTTTAACTTCTTCTCGGACTTCCATTGTCTTTATTTAATTTTTTCACAACGTTTCGAACAGTAAGCAGCTCTGATAGTTTTCAAGTAAATACTAAATATCTAAGCCTATGACTACGCCTTATACATCCTAACCGGGTCACTAATGCATGAAGTCACTGCCCATTTTTATGGTCTACTGAGCTTGACTTCTTCTCTGTTAGTGAGCAGAGATTGCAAAATGTTTTGGATATCTAAACTTGGTTCACTATAAACATGGGAATTGTTATTAATAATAGCAGCTTCTTTAAACTTTCGTTTCTTCTAGTGGGATTCTCTAAGAACAATCCCAGCATCTTTTCAATTAATATTGTGCTGTTTAGACCAAGCATGTTCCGCACCACCTGACTTGTCAGTCTTGCCCATTCGAGTATGTTTTTGATGTTCCTTAATTCTAACTTCTAAAGGTCTCTTTGTCTCACCAATATATACATAGATCACCACATTCACAGGGTATTTGATAAACTACTTATTTTCCCACATTCAAATATCTCGGTTTTGTTTTAGTAGGAGAACTTCCGAGGGTGTTGCGGAAGAGAATTCTGTTTTGATGTCGTATTTACTTGCAATTCTTCTTATTTTTTCAGAAGTTCCTCGCATGTAAGGGTGGTAAGGATCTTCATTTCTTGTTGTTGATTTGTATGTATAACCTGTTTTTTATTTTGAAAGTTTGAAATTGCTCCTTGAACAACTGTTTCGGTGTAACCGTTCTGTCGCAGGTCTTCCTTGATATTATCAACTTCTTTATTTAACAAAATGCCAGTGCTACATATTGTTTTGGCACGATCATAGAGTGTTTTTATTATACCTTCTTTCGTTGCGCCAGAATGGTTAAACTCGAAATTCTAGTATTGTCCGGTGTGTGTTGGTTTTCTATATACTTATGTTTCAACTGAATTTCCGGATCGCCTTACTAATACATCAAGGAATGGTAGTGAGGAATCCTTTTCTTTTTCCATGGTAAATTTAATAGACGGACGAAAATTATTTGGGTGATCAAGAAATGATTTTAGTTGTTCCTTACTACCGTTCCAGATAATGAAGATGTCATCAACATATCGCAACCAAACTTTGGCCTTAATCTATGGTTTCTCAATTACATGGGTTTCAAACCATTTCATGTATATATTAGCTACAACGCAACTGAGTTGGAGCAACAGTCATTAAAACTATCATAATTCCGTCAGTTTTGCTCCGATTGACCTCAAAATTTAATACAATATTCTTGAGATGTTTAACATTTAAAATATTAAATTAAAAAAATTAAAAAAAGTTTTAAACTTTAGCCTCCCCCTTAAACCACATGTTTGTTATCGTTGCTTCGGGACGTGGATACCAAACCGGTGGGCGCCCTAAAAGAAGAATACTGCCAGGGTCGATCCAAATTTTGTCGGTCTTCTTAGCCGCGACCATAGTTTAAGCAATATACACTACAATATACAGTTATGATTTTACTTATTAAAATTTCCCCGGGGTAGATATCTACCCCGATTTGTACTTCTAGGGATAAATATTAATAGGTAATGAAGACAAAACATTTAACATTTATTTACAGTGACTTTGGTGACCATAAACAAATATTAACAACATTATGCTTATATTATCGTAATAATCATACAAATAATGAAAAATCTACTCCGGGTGACCTTACTTATATGTTATATATTTTTTAAACTATGCCGCGACAAAGAATGTTGGTTCTTAATGCCGCGCAAAGTGGAGAAACGTTTATGAAAAAGCAGAGACAGCACAGGCTGAATCATTGTACGAGGTGGTTTGAAGAGCCGTGCACGACTTTTAATTCAATCAAAATAAAGACATACGTGGGTACCGCCAAAGCCACTCAGCAAATTTGCCTTGAAAAATGTTTTTGGCTTTGGGGGAAATTTAGATTGCTATCAAAAATAGAATGTTGCGGTTTTTACACTAGAGTCCTATTTTAATTTTTCATGTCTTCATAGTTTTCAATCCCTTTTAGATATACATATAACTTAGCCAAATTTTGGGTTATTTTATTCTCCTGGATGTAATAACCACATCGTAAACACCCGGTATACAAAACAAAAAATAAACAAGAATAATAATGTAGTCAAAACTTTTTAAAACTTAATTTAAAACACCGCATACTTTGAATCACTCGGGATAGAGAAGTAAATCTCCTGTACACAAAGACCTAGATAAAAAAAAGTCCTTACTTTTTTTGTTTTACGTTTTAAAAAAAATCTCTATTCTCTACCATCAAAGCCGTATTTCGTCTAAAAAAGCTGAAAAGTGTCAAACCTAAAAATGGCGCTTAGGCATTCATAGATCACTGTTATAAAGTTTTTCCTTTTTGGCATCGGTGCCCGCTCCTGCTGGATATATGAAACAATTCATCATTTAAAAGTATTACAGCAGGAGAACTCGATCGCGCATAGGAATGACGTTTTTCATGTGTGACTGGCTGACGCGTTAGCAGCGCAGGGAAGGATTTCAATCTTCATTCTTCCCGATGGCAATTATTCAGTCGTGGATTTGCAGCGAAAACATTTTCTGCTGTAGAGAAAATAAAAATTAGACAACAATGCGCCCAATATTCGAATGACCATTGAGGCATAAAGTCGAGTGAATAATACGAAAAAATCCAGCTACCTTTGGCAATATTCGTCTACTCTAAATCTAGTTAAAAAAAACAAATCTATAAAATTTTAGGTTTATTTTATGTTTTTATTGTCGTATTAGTTAATATAAAAAAATATATTTTTTATATTATTTTTTTTTGAATTGGAAACATTGTTTTCATTGACATCTGCCCTCAGGGGCACGTAGGATGAGTAACTGGTCCTAGATGTACGGGCGTGACGTGCCCGAGGTACCCGAGTCATGTTTGTATTGTCCTGTCCTTGTACAATAAGTAAATGTGATGTCCATATGTACTCCCGTAAATGGCCTGTCGGTGGTTGTTGAGGAATTGCGGCCATTCGTAGGGGCTTGCCTAACTGGCCAGCCGCGTAGCAGAGAGCTACTATAAAACTCCCCCCAAAGTCAAGGTGACACTGCATAAGCCGATGACTTGCATGGTCTAGGGGAAGCTAGGCAACTATTATGCGAACTCCAGGGCACCTGGCACACCTTGGTTTAACTAGCCTTCTTGCATCATGCGGGGCACTGTTGTAAGCGACCGTTTTTCCTCCGCTTCTCGTGGGAACACAATGAACCTCAACGATAACAATTTTCCACCCATTAACGGGTCTCTAAAGAGACCTCGAATATATTCGCCAAAAATTCAAAACCCCCCAGTTTACTTTGAAAAATATTTTCTAATTTCGAAGAAAGACGGTTCCTTTGAAAAGACCTCACCCTTTCTTATTCATAATGCCCTAACTAACGCTATAGGTGAAACTGAATCCACTAAAAAGCTAAGAAATGGACAGTTACTGGTTGAGTTAAAGAACAAAGCCCAGGCTGAGAAAATAAAAAACCTAAAAAAGCTATATGATATCGACATCATCACCGAAACTCATCATGCTCTAAACACCCTCAAAGAATTAATAACTTGTCGCGATTTACTTTATTGCGACCCAGATGAGATACTGGAAAACCTTCAACCCCAGAACGTAATCGAGGTTACAAGACTAAGCACCAACACTAATGGTAATATCGTTCCTTCTGCTACTCTCATTCTCACCTTTAAAGCTCATAAATCCGAGTTCGCCCATATATACCTAACCCACTAAGATGCTTTAAGTGTCAAAAGTTTGGTCATACATCTGAGAGATGCACTGAAAATCCCATCTGCCCCAGATGTGGCTCGCCAACACATGACGAACACCCATGCAACTACCCACCGCAATGTACAAACTGCTTTGCGCAACACTCCCCCAGATACAAGGGATGTAACGCCTATAAAATGGAACTAGGTATACAAAGAATTAAGGCCACAGAAAAACTATCTTACTTCGATGCTAAAAGAAAATATATTGCTCAAAATCCCACTTTTTTAACTTCTTTTGCAGAAAAAGCAAAAAAGCCTACTTTCAACCCACAAGCCGTTGATCGTTCAAACACTACTACATACAAAGACTCTTCTATAAGAAAAACGGAGGGCCCACCTCCATCTTCCAAAAAGGGATCCATCCCTTCTAACACTCCACCCCATCTCTCCCTCAATAATTCCTCGTCTACCCCCCTTCTTTTCCTCTCCGCCCCCTAAACCCCTATTCTTCCACCTCCTAACTCCCCACTCAAACCCCCTACCAAGACCCTAATTCTACACCACCCTTCCTCTATCACTTCCAACACCCCTACCGTCTCATCTAAAAAAGACAACAAAAACTCATTTAAACACCCTTCCACAAAAAAATCTACTCGATCCCGTAATTCATCCGAGTCGTCCTCTTCCTCCCGAAGTGAGAAAATGGAACCTGACTCAATTAGTTGCTCTAAAAAATCATAAATGGCTCCGACAATTATTCAGTGGAACGTGAATGGAGCGAAGTCTCACCTTTCTGAGCTCCACTTACTCATAAATACATTTAAGCCACTTTTCTTACTGCTACAAGAGACAAACTATAAACCTGAGGATCAGTTAAACCTAAAACATTATAATTCTATCAGGTGTGATAGAACCAACACAAATAGGGCTTCTGGTGGAGTAGCTACTCTTATCAGAAAGAATGCCCCCTATTAGGAAATCCCAATTGTTTCTCTCTTTGAAGTATGCGCTGCCTTTGTTTACATTGCAAACAAAAAGGTAACTCTATGCAATCTTTATATACCTCCTTCCTTATCTTCCACTCTGGCCGATTTCTCTAATATTATATCTTAACTACCTCCTCCCATTATTTTAATGGGTGACTTAAACGCCCACAACACCCTATGGGGAGCCTCCCACACGGGCTCTAGGGGAAAAATCGTAGCCGACGTAATCACCACAAATAACTTGGTGGTCCTTTTCAATGGAGCGTTCTGGATGACACCCACGGAAGTGACGGTCACTTGCCCACCTACCTGGAAACCCCTCTATCTAAGAAGACAGCTTCTTTTACTTAATTACGGGAATTCTCTAAGATTCAGACCACACATTTCCCATGCCAGACTCTTTTAGAGCCAAACTCCTTAAACACAACACCCCCAAAGAAACCATTCCCTGGGGTCACACGAAAGATACCACCAAATTTCTCAAAAGATCCACCCTACACTTCCTGATCCAATCTCTGCTTAAGTATCCTAAAGACCTCTACCGCTGCGACTCCCTTAGAAAGCTTTACAAACAGCTCATACACTCCAACTACAGTAACCATAAGATTATCTTCACCGACGGATCCAAAACTGACTCAATAGTAGGGGCTGCTCTCTTCTGCCCCCCTTATGGGTCCTCCTACTACCTACACATTCAACTGGTATTCTCTCAGCTTAACTTTTTGCTATTCTCAAAGCCACGGAACTTATTAAGAGCTTGAATGAAAACCACTGGGTCATAGCTACCGACTCAGCTCCATTAACGCCCTGAAATCCTTTAACCCCACACACCCCTTGCCCTAAACATTAAATACAACTCAGAAAAAATCCATATCCAAAACAAAATACTAACATTTCTCTAAATCCCCAGCCATAATGGTATTAGTGGAAATGAGAAGGCTGACCTCCTAGCCAAAGAAGACCAAGCACTAAAAATTAATCTTGTTTTTAGCCCAAAGGACTTAAACACTTTATCCAAACATAAGGTCAAGGCCATATTCCAACTTCAATGGGACCTCCAACTAGAGGACAACAAGCTATACGAGGTTAAGGACACCGTATTCACAAACACCCCCCTGGGGTAGTTCTCTAGACACTCTCTCTCGCTCATGACCAGACTGAGAATTGGACACACCAGACTGACTCACGGATTTTTAATCAACCGATCCGACCCTCCTATCTGTGATATATGTGAGATCACCCTCACAATTAAGCATATCTTAGATTCCTTCCCAAATACTCCACATCTTGTAGAACCATGATATCCGAGGCTCTCTTAAAAAAAAGCTCTTTTACAAAAATACTGAGAAGATGATTTCCTTTCTCAGAGCCTCATCCCTAATAGAACATAGCTAGGTCTCATACGCACAGGAACATATTAAAACACATAAAACTACTTACAACTACTGTGGTATTTTTACTCGTTTGTGTACAATTAACGTTTGTACTGCGCCTTTATATCTATGTCGCCTTTTGGCACCTCGATTTTAAATAAAATTCTTTTAGACACTAAAAAATCCTTACGGGTTGATGTGTCTTAAATCAATATCTCTCTCTCTCTCTCTCTCTCTCTCCTCTCTCTTCTCATTGACATCTTTTAGAATTATTCCTTACTTGTGTCTTAAAACTTTTACCAATACAAGTTTCTACTCATGTGTGTGCCTCATAATTTTGATGAGTCAATGAGTCAGAAGTTTAATGGGATTTTCCAAATTCAATATCTCAGAAACCACTTATAACTTTTTTAATTTTTTCACAGGTAATTAGAACACCTATGTGATTTTATTTACCAAATCTCGTACCTTTATGTGTGACGATAACCAAATTATCATTGGAGCGACAACACGCTGAAACATTTTGTGTAATATACACACTTCGTGAGTCAGGACAAGAAGGAAAAACCATTCAGCATTAAATGATATTTCAACTTATTTGTATGCCTTCCAAAAAGTTTAATTTAAGAAATTTACTTTTTTGCTCCAAAATCGCGTTGTTCATGGTTTAAATATAATGCATAATTGGAATTATGTTCTAAAAGTTAGAGGCTGGATAAGCTAAGTGGCACGTCTGTCCTCTCCAAAAGCTATAAAAAAAGTGGGAGAATTAGACAGTGATAAGAAATTAATAGGCCGTGCTTCGTTACGTGGTAGATTAAAGACGTTTTATGGCCTTAAATTTAGCAAATTAACCATACAGACAGGTCCACTGTAGTAGAAACATAGGAAACACTTGGGCGAATTGACTTACAATCGCCTGACTCGAGCTAGCGAAACAAAACTTGCAAACTCGCAAAAACTATGCAATAAATGTGGAATGTTTTTGAAGATTTAATTTTAAATTTAAATATTATTTGCTGCTTTGCAAATACGTGGTAAGTTCTCTTGGAAACTCGTTTCTTCACTCAAAATAAATAATAATGGACGTTTACGAACTTCGTAAAAAGGTTCAAATTGTAAAATGGTATTTCCAAGGAAAATCATATCGACAAATTCATGAATCTTTAGACCTATACCATGTGTCTCCCCAAAAACATAAAAAACAGGAACTCGTAAATGAAGAACGGGAATTAAAAGAGGCGTTAATTTGTGTTACTGCTAAATAAGACCCCACAGTAACCAGTAGACAACTTGCTGAGGTAAGAGATTCATCGCCTACTACAGTTAAAAGAGTCCTTAAAAAAATGGTTTCCGATCCTACAAGGCCCGAAAAACACATGAAAGTTTTCCCGAAGACCAATTTCGACGTATGGAGTTTTGCGAATTAATAATGGAGAGGGCAAATACAGATGAAAACTTTTTTAGATCGATTGTTTTCACCGATGAATCGACCTTTCCATTATTAAATCGACATAATCCAACTCAAGTTCGATAATGGTCTCGTGAAAACCTACACAGGTATTTTGAGGTTCGAACCCAGTATCCTCAAAAATTGAATGTTTGGGCTGGTATGGTGGGAGAACACCTTATTGGACCATTTTTTATTGAAGGCAATTTAACTGCAGCAATTTATTTGGATCTGTTACAACAACAAATTGTACCGGCAATTCGCCAATTATTAGGAGTAAGATTTGGTAACATCTGGTTTCAGCAAGATGGTTGTCCCGCTCACAATGGACGTATTGTTCAAGGATATTTGAAAAATACCTTTCCTAACCGTTTGATTAGTGGACGTGGAACCATTTTGTGGCCCGCGAGATTACCAGACCTTGCTCCTAATAATTTCTTTTTGTGGGGTTATTTAAAAAAATAAGGTTTATGGTCATGATAAGGCTAATAATTTAAAAGAACTTCGAATAAAAATCAAAGAAGCTTTTTAAACTATCAGCCCTCATATGCTATCAAACGTTAGACGGGGTTTTTACGATCGTTTGGGATATTGCCTTGCGCAAGAAGGAGGTTTGTTTGAATATTTATTATAATTTCATTTTAGAGTATTTTTTATGTTTATAATTATTTATTTTTTCATTGCGTACTATTTTAAATTTAGAAATGAGGTTTGGGTTTAGAGAACTTACTTTTTATTTTGCTTTGGCAATTAATGAACTGATAAATAAAGCTGTTGATATTTAATTCCCTATTTATAAATAATGATATTAAGTATCAACTGTTTTCTCAACAGATTAGGCCGCATAAATTAATTTTTCGTAATTTTCAAGCGCGCCTTAAACCATACAACACACCCGTCCGAAAGCATATTACGAACTGAGATCTCCTTCGGTTAATATGCGGATGTTTATCGATCGAAGCGGACAGTAGAAAATTCATCAGTTCCCTGCCTATGTTTCTACTACACTGGACCTGTCTGTATACGTTGATTTAATAAGAACACACATAAGCGAAGTCCGTGTTAGCCACTAAAATTTTAAGAAAATAGTTACCAAATCACTGAAGCTGGCGCAGGAACTTACCTGAAAAAAAAAATAAAATTAGGTGCAACAATATACCTGGTTTGGAATTCTTTAGTATAAACGTGCTTTCTTTTTGCAAACCTCCTCTTTCAAACACCGCAACCAATGTATAAACTAGGGATTTTATTAGCAAATATGGCCGCGGCCTTTAAAAGTAAAACTTTGCAATTTAAGGGTAAAAAGGTGTACAATAAATATAAAAACAAGTTTTTAAAAAGGGTTTATAAAATATTGTGTGCCAGTTTAGTGTAAGAATCAAAAATTGTACATAAAAAAGGGGGAATATAGTGTAATTAAGTTAGTTTGATTTTCAAGTTTGATGATCGATATCTCAATTCGTGATCAGCGCCCCAAAAAACCCCCGGATACGAAATTTGGTCAAAATCGGAGTTGCGCCAACTTTCTAGACAATTACCTTAAACCTTTATAGTTGAATAAAAAAAATGATTAAAAGCTCGTAGTACCTGTAAAAATATATATCCATAGCAAGGATTTAAATACATTTATAGGTACTTATTTGTCATTATAAAGTCTAACAGATCATCAATTTTAAATATTAAAAATTAGGTATTTAGCTGTTTAAATGTTAGAAGGAAGTAGTATTGGAGCAGCATCCAAAATTGCTCGTATTTCACTTGCACCAGACAAATCGAAGTTGAAGGACACCCAAACGTATGAAGCGTTTATAAATTGGCTTGCCAACAAGAACGTTTACCAAATTAACGAAAATGTCATGCTTGCAGATTTAAAAAAAATCGCAAGAATTATGACCATCGACACTATGGTCAGTATATTTCATGCTACAATTAACGATTTCCATAAACAAGAATCAATATATTTTAGAGTTTAAAAAGCTTATTGTCTTTATTTAAAAAAACGATGGTTTTGAGGCTAAAAAGTAAAAAAAAAGAAGACATTACAAAGTTTCTAATTGACGTTTCTGATAACAGTTACTTGGCAATGAAGGTAATAGTAATTATGGAAGTAGCTAGAGCATGGAGATACATAACAGGAGATACATAAAATGAAATTAAAAGACAAGAAATAAAGAATGATATAGCTGTGGTCAAAATTTTTGAAACTAAAAACTTCGTTAAAAGAAGTTTTCTTATAAACAACGATGATGAAAGTTTAGTATCTTATATGGGATTAACTTAGACCCAAGAGCGCTCAAGGTAAATGCTTATTTTATTGTTATAAACGAGGTAAATATGTAAATTTAGTTATTGGTAAGCAAACTGTTTCAAATGTTCCTTAAGAGTTAGCAACAGTTTTGAAACTGGCCATTCCTTTAGAAGAACATCGGATACCTTACTCGCTAATGCTTCAGGAGTCGACAATTTGGATTTAATGGAGGTTGGAAATATTCGTTCGTTAAGGAGGGTTATATCAGTGATTTATATAGCAATAAAATCGAAATTTCCAAGAAGATTCTGCATGAAAATCAAAATATTGTTTCCTCTATTGAAGTTAGAGTTACTAATATAAATTCTATTATGAATTATAATGTGTTTCTAACGGATAACGATAATTCACTATAAAGTAGAGAAGCTAATAGTTTAAAAAATATTCCGCCAGATTCATTTTCTGATTCTTCAATTTGCACTATTACTGTTAATAGAAACAAATAGTTGTTTAAACAATATGTTTTTTTTACTTGCTATATATAGCTAGCAACGTATAGCGACCAGGTAACAGCAAGGTTTACTTTCGTTATCAGTCGTGTTACTAGGACTACAGTAAGAAAAAAAGAAATTTTCGTTCTTTTACGAATAGATAATTTGTAGAGACAGATCAATATATTTATGCTATTCGTAGAATAGCTTTCTTTTGTGGTTTTTCCATCATTTCTAAGTAAGCCGTAATTCCAATTTTTTTAAACAATAAAAATATTAATATTATGTCCTCTGCCAATCACAATACATAAATCTAGTGTCTTTCCATATTCTCCTAATCAAGTGTAGCCTCTCTGCAATAAGAAAAGAGTTCTTAGATCGCTTGAAAAAAACTATTTTATTCAAAGTCAATCATAACATTTTTTTCTGTGTTACTTATTGTTTTAATGCACCTAAAATTTTATACTTCTTCAAATATACCACTAAAATTAGAAATTAGCTGCTCGAATGCTACGTCCAATTTTTCTGGTTAATTGTTTGTGCCCTGAATTCTATTAGGGATTTATTCTGGATGGGTGTTGTATCACCGGAATGTCAGAAAACAATGATAAATTGTAAATTAGGGAATATTTAAAACAACCAAATATACAGCAAAATTATAGATTATATTCTATCTCCAATATGAAACCATTTATCAAAGGAACTAACACTAACAACTTCACAATAAGAGAATATAATTTTATTGTACAAGGTGGACAAAAACACAAATATGTTACATTGCGTAGGAGTAAACACATCTTATTTTGCAACTTTCGTAAAAAGTCATTCTTAATAAAAGTTTTTCTTTGGAAAATTACTTTAGACAGAACCAAGTAGAAACTGTTGTGCGGAAAACGCGGTTCCATTTTTAAAAAATACTTAGGCTAACCTTGCTAAACATAATACTAAAACAATAAGACAGATCAGTATGATTTACTATATCAATAAGTTATCTCTTGTATAACTTGAAGGTAGGAAGGCAATATTTTTTTTATGATTATCAAGCTGTGGTTAGTTTACTATTTAGAGTCAACCCAAGGTGACTTTTGTTTAATTTTAGGAAGTAGTAACGTACCGTGGGTGTCTTAAGTGTGGTGAGAGGGACTTTGTTCACACGGGGCTTAAATATTTGGAGACTGCGAGGAGAAGGAAAAACTTCTGCGTGTAGCAGGTTCCATAGTCTGGAGACTCTAGGGATGAAGGAACAAAGAAAGCGGGAAGTTCGGGGCCTCTCCAGTTGAACTGTAAAAGGATGCATAAAAGTTGCACTACGTGTTGCTCTGTTGGGAGCAGCCAGAGGAGGAATTATACTGGCCAACTCCTCTGAGCAGAAGCCGTGAAAATACCTGTAGAAGAGTGACAGATCCTCTACAGCTCGACGGTGGGCAAGAAAAGAAAGCTTTTCTGTAAGCGTGGGATCATTAATAAGACGAACAGCTCTTCTTTGAATGGAGTCCAGAATCCTAAGTGTGCCATTCCCCAGACATGAGAAAAATATTCTAAAGGGGGTCTGATTTGAAATACATACAAAGTAGACAGATTGGAAGAAGATAAATACTTTCTGGTTCGAAAAAGAAATCCAAGCTTTTTGGAAGCTGCTATGGATGTAATGTGTTTGTGCCAGTTGAGGTTATTCTCATAAGTAACGCCGACAACGGATGAGCATTGGCAACTCTTTCCGCGACAGCGAACATGACGGTGGTTGGAGGCATTAAACTAAACAAGATCTTTGGCGCCCTAATCCATGATAAGTTTAAGGTCTTGTGAGAAAGACATCTGCATTGACCTAGGCTTGGTTTCCAAATCAGGCTTATTGCCTGGCTTAAGAAACTAAATGTAAGAGTGGAGGGTACTATCATCAGCAATACTATGAATGGGATTGATTGTGGAAGAGAAAAGATCTTTAATATGTAGAAGAAACATAGTGGGTGCCAGTACTGAGCTCTAGGGCACCACAGCATTAATTTGGTAGAAGCTGAAATAATGACAATCTACAATGACTGATATACGTCGATTAGAAAAGAAACTGGAGAGCCAAGAGCAAAGCTTAGGTGGAAGACCGTAAAAAGGAAGTTTGTTAAGAAGCCCATCATGCCAGACCTGATCGAAAGCTTTGGATATGTCAAGAGCAACGATCTGGGATTCAACAAGAAAATCAAGGGACTTGTTCCAGTTGTGTGAGACAAAGGAAAGAAGATCAGCTGTGGATCTAAAAACTACTAAAAATACCCCCTAAATATACGAGGAAGGCCCTGATTCAGGGCGTTCCGAGTAAAAATATGCAGTTTTTAGAATTTTTTCTTTACCTATTTACATACATACCAAATTTAAAGTTTCTACCCCCTTGGAAAGTACCCCATAATTTTAATGAGTCAATGAGTCAGTCAGTAGTACAATGAGCAATTTCCAAAACTGAATATTTCAGAAATTATTTGCCATACCTTTTTCAATTTTGTCCCAAGTAATAAGAATACTCATGTTAATTCACATACCAAATTTCATAGTATTGTGTGGAATAATAGCAGAATTGTAATAAGGTGAAAATTACGATGAAGTGTTTCGTGTTACATACACTTGCGCACGCCAGGCTGAGACATGGTCTGGTGCACTACCAAGCGCTTAGATTTACTGCGTCAGTTAATTTATTTCTTGAATAGCTCAAAGGTGGGAAAGCCATACTTATTTTTATGTGAGCATTAAACACAGTGTTAGTTCTGGTTTGTTCACTATTTGTAGTCAATCCGAGGAGACTTGTTTGAAGCATTATTGTTCAAACCCAAAATATCCAAATACACTAATGGACAAAATGAAAGGTCCAAAAAAATTTTCGAAATTTTTTGGTGATTTTTGACAGGCTGTATTTCAGTGAAAAATGGTCGTATCGGCAATCTAAAAAAAAGCATTTTAAAGCTTTAAGGTTCTAGTTTTGAGATCGTTTGGCTAAAAAATTTTTTTGAAGTTGCGATTGTTCTTTTTTCTTTAAAGTCCACGATAGTGGAAAGTTGTTTTTTAGCTAAACCATCAAATGAGCTGGATTGCCTATTTATCCAGCTTTAATTTGCTTTTGTTTAATCATCTGTGGGTCCATTTCTTGCGGAGATATCGAATTTTGAATTAAATAGAACCGTGTTGCATTCAACTGCCGATATCTCAGCAACCAAAGGTCGCACAGATAATCGGAGGGCACTTTCGGGATCTGGGATAAATTTTCTACAAAAAAACTTTTAGGATCGTTAAAAAAATGGATTCTTTTTATTCTTGACAAATATTTGAAAAAACATTTAAAAAACTGACAATTTACGGTTTTTTACAAAGTTATCTGCGCAACTGCGAATTTTGATGATAGAACCAATATTGAGCATAACTTTTACACTTCAACATACCCACAACAACCCTGAAAATTTCAATTTGATCTAACAAACTGGTTTTTTGTTTCAAGCAATCAAACTTTTAATAAAATTAAAGGACCAACTTTTTGGACCCTAAACGTTTTACAATCATGCTAAAAATAAAAACAGATTTTTTTCTTTGTCTAATCAATGTCTGAATCATTTTTTATGCAGTTGAGACTTTTACCGTGCTACCAACCAGAGAGCTAGCTGGTGCAAGAAGACGAGTACGAGGGTGAAGTGAGGATGACATACCCCACGAAATCATCGAAGAAGATCCATTAATTACCCTTTTTGGACAAAATAGCGAAACCGAAGCGACCAACATGGTGCTTATTAGACTGATGGAGACACTCTGCTGAAATTCGATTTAGGTCATCAACTTTTTTTTTAATTGAATTAAAAACGAGAGAACAAAAACATGGCTTGCAAAAGCTGAATTAAGTTGAAAATAATATAACATCGTTGTCTCAAATTTTCGAAAGCGTTTCCGAAAAAAAAATCATTTTTTTCTAATTTTTTCCAATTTTTTTTTGCAAATTTTATCGTTGCTTGCTGTTAAAATGTCAAAAAAACTGAATTTCTATTTCATTTTTAATATAATTTTGAAACGTTTAGGGTCCAAAAAGTTGGTCCTTTTTTTTAAAGTTTGATTGCTTAAAACAAAAAAACGTTCGCTAGATCAAATTTTAATTTTACAGGGTTGTTGTGGGTATATCAAAGTGTAAAAAATATGCTCAACATTAGTCTTATCACCAAAATTCGCAGTTGCGCAGATAACTTTGTAAAAAACCGTAAATTGTCGTTTTTTTTCTGTTTTTTTCAAGTTTATGTCAAGAATTTAAAAAAATGTTTTTAACGATCCTAACAATTTTTTGTAGAAAATTTATTCCAGATTCCGAAACTGCCCTCCGATTCTCTATACGACTTTTATTCAAAATTCGATATCCTTGTGAGAAATGGACTTACAGAGGATTTAAAAAAAGCATATTGAAGCTGGATAAACAGGCAATCCAGAAAGTTTCTTTTGCACGCTATTTCTTTGGATTACGTAACAATCGCGACTTTAAAAATTTTTTGGCCAAAAGATCTCAAAACTAGAACCTTAAAGCTTCAAAATGCTTTTTTTAGATTGTCGATACGACCATTTTTCACTGAAATACAGCCTGTCAAAAATCACTAAAAAATTTGGAATTTTTTTTGGACCTTTAATATTTTTTATGGTATGTCCTGATTTATAATTAACCAAAACAAAATTAAAATATTAAAATTGTTGACTGCATTACATGAGTAAAATGTATTTTATTTTATTGCTTATCCAAAGCAATGTATAGTTAAGCAGTACACAGATGTTATTGCGGCCAATTTGCGACTTTTGCATAAAAAGGTTTATCTCTCATTATAAAAATATGTATGTAGGTATATTTAAAAATAAACCGAAAATATTTACAAGTGAAAGGTGACAAGGTGTTGTAATTAGCAATCATTAGTTCAAGCATTACTCAGTAATCTTTTAAAAGTAAAGCGCCAGTTTCCAACACTAATTTACGTCCGTAAATTTGGCCAATTTCCAGAATACTTCAAAGCTCATCCAAAAGTTTTTCACTCATTTATTATTCGATTAAAAGTTAACGAAACCCAAACTTTATGGACACTTATAATTTAATTTTATTCTTCTTTTAAGGCATTTTCCTCTAATTGTTTTAATCTGTATATTTTTTAAAAGATAAGATGTTAATTCGAAACCTTCCCCTAAGATAATTAGGGAGATTTTCATTTTATAAAAAATATTTTGCCTTTGCATAATTTATAAGTAATTATTTTTTTTTATGTATTTTGTGACAGTTTAAGGATTAAAGAAAGTAAGACGTAGTTTATTAATACAGAGCTTAAATATTTTGAGGTTAGGGGAGGATGAAAATAACTCTGCAGGCAATCGGTTCCACATTCTAGACCACTCTAGACCCTCAAAAGGTGAAGGAGCGGACAAGGTTGAAGGTTTAAGGCTTGTCAAGATGTACTGTAAGGTATTATAAAGATAAGAGACAAGGGGCCTCAAAAAGGGGCCCCAGAATAGCATTAAATAAAAAGGCGCTGTTGTAGCGGAAGGTATGATGTGAACCAATTAACTTGACCGCAATATATAAAGTGAAGTTTGCAATATAATAATATATAAAGTGAAGTTTAAAAACGGTCCCCTGGAACACCAGCGCATGATTTAGTGCAATGAGGGCCACTTTTTTTAACACAGAGATGGTCCTTCTTATCTCTTGAAAGGTATTAGTACTGGATCCGACCTTTAACTATATTTTTTTTTGTTTTCATCAAATACAATATACAAATAAAAGTATCGCCGAATTTTTTTATAATGTATAAATCCTACAAAATTAGTCACAATTATTGGGTTGACATGTATGAACATGTGTGTGGATATTGTAATTTATGCCATCTACTTACTAAATATTTTTTATACTAAAATGAAGCAGTAATGGCAACCTCCTAAAATAAAATTTTCCAACAGTAACATTATAATTTCCATTTTTTAACAGGCTTATATTAGCTTCACCTGTATGTATCTATCTATATAACAGAATCTTTTAACTTAATTTTCACAAAATTTTTAACTTGAATATTTGCACGATGGCCGATGACAATACAATAATCTCATAACATAACTATTTTGACCAGGATTAACAGAATATAATATATTATGGCGTTTAATACTAGTTTTATATAATGGTAATTAAGCAAATTATGTTTTTTTTCTAAATGATTTCAACGCAATTAAACACAGACACTTAAAATCAATAGGAATACATTGGCCTATGAGGTCAAAAGCATACGTGTATTATGATGTCAAAAGCATACGTGTATTTTTCTTATTTTTGACCTAAGCTAAAATGTAAGCAAAAGTTTCACCGAAAATTTTATACCAGTCATTTTCAACCAAACAGTTGCTTTATTTCGACATTGTTACTATGGTAACCAGCAAATTTTCTGGATATTTTATATCCACATGAGTATGTAGATGTAAAATTAATAAGTGGAAATTTCCCGGCCCATGACAGCTATCATATAATTAGACAATAATAATATTGAAATAATATTCACAATATTTTTTATTTACTTACTTTATAAGTTGAAAATATAAAAACAATTTATTGAGGTGTACATGCTATAATATTATTAATTACTACATATTCTTTATAATCTTCCACGTTTCTTCTTTTTATATTAAACTCCCAGTCCTCTAAAATTGCAGCTATTTCTACAACATATTTTTCTTCTTCAAATTTTGTTTCCGAGTCTCCCACGTGCTTGAATTAATTGCGGGAAATTTGTCTCATACATAAATTTTATAAGAAAATTATCCCTCCTAGCTTCGCGACTCGTGATAATTTTTAAAAAAGCTATGTTTTCAAAAAATTTCCGCCAATAATTCATGCCCTAGGAAGATTATATGTAAAAATTGGCTATAACTACAAAAGTATCGCATAATTTTTATATATATTTTTTTTAATTTAAAAGTAAAATCTTAAATTCTAGGAAAAGAAAATTTACTCATCACATTTCATAAGTGAAGAACTGTTGGCATTCCTCTAAACTACAGTTTGGTACTGTCAATGTTACCAACAAAAAACAAATTAGTGTTACCATAATATGCCTAATTCAAAAAAATAAAATAAAACTCTCTCACCGGTAACTTGATGTACTTTATTTATCCTTTTTGACATATACACTGTACAGTACAAACCTTGATAATGTTATACTTGTATACGACTCATTAAACACAATCAAGTTTCGCAAATCCTTTTAACCGCCATCTAACTACGAGCTATTTTTCGTCATCGTTAAAATTACCCCTAATGTCATTCGGAGAGCCAAAAGGGCCTTGCTAAAATCGGGTTCGGTCCGGTAATTGGCATGATTTCGTAACATAATAGGGCTCAGTTCCCCCTTGTAATTTGCGTCAGTATTCAATTCGTAGGGCTGTCGATCCTTTTGGATCCGAGAAATCGACAACTTGTCAACTTGATCAGAGGCGTAACAGTAAGACGTCTTAAAGAATGTAATTACAATGGCTACCAATCACAAAATTACAATTCCAAGTACCCGGTACCTACAGGAAGGACCCGGGTACCACCCACCCCTGGCCTCTCGGCCTAGCCACTTAAAAATCCGATTTCTGGATTGTCCCGAGTCACTGGGGCAAGGGCCCCAGCTTCTCAGTCACTTTTTAAACCCCACTCCGCTAAGCCAGATTTCAGGCTAAGCCAAAAACTTCAAAACCCCAAACAACCGTGATAGCCAACATGGCAAACACGTAGTGAGGACTTGCTCAGCCAAAAGGAGAGCGAGGGGTGGTTGGCAAGCCTAGGGGGAGTTCGGAGGGCCTGTAAGCCCTACGGGATCCTTCCAGGTGGGACCCTTACTACTACAATTCCAAAATATACTAACCACAACTAACCGGAACTAAAATAAATTTTACGAAAAAAATATACAGTGACCACCCAAAAAATGTGAACATTTAGTTAATGTTAATTAAACAATAATTAAAATTTTCCTTTAAAACATTGGGAAATTCTGAGCACAATGTTTTAAAGAAAATTAAAATTAATTTATTTATTGATTAATTTACATAAACTGATTTTTCACATTTTTTCACTTACCCCAATTTTCCAATATACGTGCTAATTCCTAATTTTATAAATATATATCCGACAAAATTAAAATTAATTTTTGTTTAATTTACATTAACTCAATTTTCACATTTTTTCACTTATTCCACTTTTCCCATATACGCGCCAACTATTAATTTTCTTAATATATCCGGCAAAAACCATATTCCCCTTTAGGGGGCGCTCGGACCCTTTTAAGAAGCACTGTTTAGATCAATTTCATAGTAACTTTGTAAAATAGGAAAAAGCACGTCTTTTCATTCTCAACAAGCCTAGCTGGGAGGGATTTCAAAAAGTGAAAAGGCCGATAACCCTCCCCCCTCCTCTTATACAACAAGGCCCTTTCTCATAAACCATTAGATATTTAAGTTAGGTTAGGTTTAAAGTAAGGGGACTTTTTACGCCCTTCACCGCGACCGCTCGATCTATTGTCGCTTACACCTTTTTATATACCTCCCAATAAGATCAGACTTCTAATGAATCCGATATCAGATTGGGAGAGAGTTACATCTCCTCTTACTCGTGTCGCTACCGGATACGAGCACAATATGTGTTCTGGTGTCCCTTTCTCCTAGAAAGTATGACGAGCAGACGATTAGATCCGTCATGCCCTCCTCTCCCGGTATAGTGACGTGGGTAGCTACCAGGTCCTTGTTACAGAAACCAGATGTTCCTTATGAGGCCGTATCTCCGGCCTTTCCCTATAAAAACGGTTCTATCGTCTTTCTGTTTAAAGCCAGGGAACCCTTTTCTCTATAAAATCGGTTCTGTCCGCCTTCTGTTTGGATTCAGGGATCCCTTCCTTAGCACCTGTTTGTTCGGGATGGATTAGCCCTTCGCCTTGAAACAGACGCCTGTGACTACAGGGGCACCTTTCGAAACTGCTGTGACCTTGGGTGGTACCTCTCGAAACGGATTTATCCGTTTCGGTCAGCGCACCTTTGTCACTTTTTTCCTATGAAAGCGGTTCTGTCCGCTTTCTCTTTGGAGCTAGGAAAGCAATAATCCACCACGACAAAGCACCGCATTATCGCAGTAAAGCTAGATACTTCGAGAGGTCGCCCTGTATCTCAGAGGCACCGTTGGAGACACCTGTTTAAGGCACAGGATGTCATTCACTCATCAGCACGGTATGCTTGAGGTAAGCCTTGTGTTCGTCTTAGCTTCGGATCACGGTTCCATACGCTAGCAACAGGAATTTCCGATAACCAGCAACTCTAGCGCACGTTACAAAAGATCCTACTGGGCCCGACCACGAAAGATAGATTTAACTTATTAAGGCTGAATTTTTTATGAGCAAGTTAATTTTAAATATAAGTTATCAATTTGTTTCATTAGTGTATGTAAGGTCTTTTATACTGACCTTTTCTGTTGAAACTTTAGACTAAGTGATACGAGGAAGATATACGTTTTGCCAGGTGGTACGCTTAGAAAAATGGGTGAAAAACCCTGGACTAGATAATGGGACATCATATCCTGTTTCAAAGCTACCGGATTTTATATGTTAAGTTTTTTTTTAAAGACAAGTTGTGCATAGGTTTTCTTTTAATATTTGTTTAGCTAGATGCAAAAAGATAGATAGAGAAAAGTTTAAGTGAGAAAAAGTTAATTATGAGTGTTTTTGCACACTTTTCCACAAGCAATTACAATTTTTGCACACCAAAACTAGTAATTTATATAACGAAGCCTAACTTAACGCTAGCTCCCCGTAGCTTAACTATTTTAAACTTCTAAATTTCTAAAATCACAATTTTGCAGTGTTTTTGCCAGAAACCCGTTTTTCCACCCAACTTTTTCAAAATTTCTTAGTGGAAAGCGGTCGTTACAATACGACTTTTGCTTTTTGTCTCAGGTTTTGCCATCTTTTTATAATTATTTTTTAGTGTCAAAATAATTTTAAGGTAACATAGAAACTAGGTATAAATGTCGGTACAATAATTTTTCAATAGCAAAAACCAGTTAATAGAATTAAGTAGATTCAAAACATAATCAAAATAAATAAACTTGGTGACGCTACTGTATACCAATCTTATTTCCGAGCCACCCCAGCGGTCTTCGAACAGCACTTTTTGTCACCTCGCTACCCTTATTTTGTGTTTGTAATGAGAACGAACAGACAACCCCTTAAAAAATAATGGGCTTTTTTGTTACTGTAACAATATTTAGGAGATTTTTAGTAAGGGTGGTAAAAATAAAAGTAATATTAGAATTTTATTGGTCTCTTGTGTCTAAGCTACGCTTTTTAAATGACAAATCGTTATGGTATTCCTACCAAAAATATCTTTAGAGAGTGTTTCAATTTTTTTTTACATATTTAGGATAAAAGAAAAAAGGGTAAATATTATGGCACCACAAAATGCCTTGCTGAAAGACAATTTACAATACAATATTTTTTAAAATTTGGGAAGCAGATATTGACATTTTAAATGTTTGAACGGAACATACTCCTAATAAAACTCTTTCGTGGCTAGACATAAAACTACTAAATTGTTGATTATTAGCTACATCAAAATCCCATTTTATTGAAAATGAATTTTCAAGTTACATGGTTTAACTCGCGCTATATTTTTCCTTCTTTAGATATACAAAATGGCCGAATAAACAAATTGTTGAAATGATGCAGCAAATATTATTAACTATTGCTAATAGTATTAAATAGCTGGCTTATCTGTGTTAACGTTAAATAGATATGCTCAAAACTGTTGTTCTATAATATACTTGATAATATGTAACAATAAGGGGTGTGCGAATATTCGAATTATTCGAGGCAAATCGAATACGAATTATTATTCGATTTAAATTTCAAATCGAAAATTTAAATAATTCAAATAGTTCGAACTATTCGAATAGTTTGAATTATTCGGATAGTTTGAATTATTCGAATAGTTTGAATTATTCGAATAGTTTGAAATATTCGAATAGTTTGAATTATTCGAATAGTTTGAATTATTCAAATAGTTTAAATTATTTGAATGGTTCGAATTATTCTAATAGTTCAAACTATTTGAATAGTTTGAAGTATTCAAATAATTTGAACTATTTGAATGATTCGAATCTTTTCAATAATTGGAATACCCGAATTAAAACCTTTTTTCCGAGTATCCAGAAATAGGAATTGATTTTGGCGGCAATTTTAAAAGGTTTGTAATAATTTGAAATTCCCAGTGTATTTGAATGCAACTCATTAATATTAAATTGACAATATTGGAAAGTTGTTATGGTGGTTACTTATAACATACTGAAATATACTAAATTAGTTTTGCCAAAATTTTTTTCTTTGATTGTTAATCTATAAGATTAGTCTTATAAAAAAGAGTTTTATGGTAAAGAGTTTTATGGAAAAGGCTTATTTTATTAATTAAAAACACAATTTTAAATCGAAAGTTTAAGCGTTTTGTTTGCATTATTATTTTTAAAGACCTACTACGACACTTATAATTAGGTTATCAATTATTTAAAGTAAATAATAAATTTAAATTATTCAAACTACTTAAATAGTTCGAACTATTCGAATAGTTCGAATTATTCTAATCATTCGAATAGTTCGAACAATTCGAAAAGTTCAAACTATTCGAATAGCTCGAATATTCGATTCGAATATAATTATTCGATTCGATTCGACAACTATTCGCACACCCCTATTAACAAGGTACCAAATTAATTTGAAAAAATAGATAAACCTAAACATATGTTTTGCTTACTTGTCTCCAATATTAAATGTTAAAGATTTTCTAAAATCTTCACCATGTTAAAAGACAAAATTAAAAATAACAAGGTTTCAGTAATTATAGGTAACTTTAAATTAAATTTATTTGTGGGTATATATACAACGTTATTAGACTGATAACCAGCCTATAACTTTATTATCCTTGACCTGCTTGTGTTTGCCAAAAGGGATGATAATCTACCCCCGGCAAAGTAATTCTTTTCCATCCCTGTTTTGCCGCCGCACGATCCGAACAAGCGAAGGTGATGGCCGCCGAATGCCGGGGTTGCACATGGGCGTAACACTTTTCTGTAGCCAAAAGTCATAAATTAATAATTAAAAATAAAAACGTAAAAATCTAATTTTACTTTAAAAAATTGACTATACAATAGACAATTTACTGGCAAGCATTAAAACAAATATTAGACTGGGACAAGTTAAAGAAAACCGACTTTGCATCAGTGTAAAAAGTAATTCAGAATACCGAAAACAATTTTAGGGGTTACGTTTAGGAATTGTATATTATACGTTTAAAATGAATAAAAAAATTCAAAAAATAGTAAACAATATTACTTTCTTTTCACAGTAGATAACATAATTTCACCAATTTTGTAATTCCTAGTCTAACCTTTCATTTATTGTGGCAGTCCACGAAGGTTTAAATCCTAAATATTAACGTATCATCGACTTGGGTGTCTTAAGAGAAGTAAAATACGGTATTTTAAGATTGGAACTCTTAAAGTGAAAGATAAAATTTCTAAAGACACTAGGTTTTGCAGACTAGGCACTCTAGAAATAAAAGAATAAACAAAGTATGGGTTTGGAGCCTTTCCAGATATGCAATAAAGGTGACTATGAAAGTGACACTACGTGTTAATCTACTGGAAGCCACTAGAGGAGTATTACATTGGCTTATTATTTGGAGCAAAAGCCGTAAAAATACCCATAAAAAAGAGATGGGTGGAGAGAGTGAGCAAGAAAAGGAAGCTTTCTTGTTAGAGTGGAGTCATTAATAAGGAGAAGTACTTTTCTTTGGGTAGAATCAAAAATGCTTTAAATTGTAGGATACGCCATTTTTCAAACATGGGTACAATATTCCAACCAGTCTTATATGGGATACAACTAAAGTACATCGTTTGGAAGGGCAGTAATACTTTCTGGGTCAAGAGAGGAATCCAAGCTTTTTCGAAGCTGCTATAGCTATTATAAACATAACCTGTTTGTACCAGTTAAGGGCATTTCGAAACTTTAACTTTTCAAATGAAAAACTAATAGAAATTAGGAAGAATTAGTTTATAAAGAACCAGTTTTTTAAAAACTTGTTAATAACAATTGCACAATCAGTATATAACTGTATTATTGTTGTAGTGCAAAGAGAAGTTGAAAAGAAACGTATTCTTTTTTAAAGCATGCTGAGGATTTATCAATAATCCTTTATGCCGTACTTTGAAAAGTGAACAGGTGCTTCGAAAGCTTCGAGACATGACCGCTGAAGGCGCGGGAAAATCGAGTTTTTACCTTGCGGGCACCAAAGGAAAACTTAGTCTGCCATTTTATATTCCCTCCGATTTACGACGTTTTAGTAATTCCTACCGCCTTCTTTCTTTTTAATACGTGGATGCATGACCTTGTGCAGGTTAAATACATATTGTGTGGAATACTTGAAGGTTCTGACAGAAACCAGTTATACCTATCCCTTGCTCTCAAAATTTAGAACTTTTTTAATATTCGGATATTTGTCAATCATTTAAAACCCCCTGATGGAATCATCCCTGGAATGTGTTGGCAATGGACCCCTGCTGTAGGAAGCTTAAGCCATTGTAATGTTTTTAAATCAACATAGTAAAAAAAACAATATTAAATTTCGAATATATAGATTTAATATGCTCTGCGAATCAATGTAACCTACGACACTGTCTCTAGTAATTTAGGAGGACTAAAGAGAAGGCAAATTCCGTGGGGAGAACCGCCGTTTCGCGTGTAAATGATTAATTAATTTCGGTGGTTGTTCGTTTTACGAAATTTTTAGTTGCGTAATTGTCACATTTTAAGAGTGATGAATATTGCAATGAGCAGCAGGGATTCATTCTGTTTTACAAAAAGGGACGGAAACGGCGCGGCGGTGCGGCGTTCTTAATTGGGTAATCGTGATAAACAATAAATTAAATATTAGCAGAGCTAATCCGGTTAAGGTACTGTTTAAAGCGAAGGGTAAATACGAATTTAAATACGGCGAAATATTAATAACTATTTACCATAGTAACGAGGCGCACGGTAGTGCGTCAGGCCAAGTTCCTGTATGCCGCACGCAGTGTGTAATTTACATACTGCGTGTTCCCCCTCCCGCCTATCATAACTTGCTTATCGTTCTACATAAAAGTATGAGAATTTGGTATGTAAATTTACATAAGTCTTCTATTTGTCAATTACCCGGGACTTAAATATTTAAATAATTACAGAAAAGACCACCTCTGTGGGCAGTAGGTTAAACAGTCTAGACACTGTAGGGACAAAGAAATGAACAATGCGGGAAGTTTGAGGCCTATCAAATTGGACTGTAAAGGGATGCATAAGAGTGGCGCTTTGGTTTTGCTCTATTGAGATTTGCCAGAGGAGGAATGATACCGGCTAATTTATCGAAGCACAACCCACGAAACTACATATAAAATAGTAAAAGATCCCCTACAGCCCTTCGCGCCGGTGGGTAAAAAAAGAAAGCTTTTCTCTAAACGTAACAAGATTTTTAACGCCCATGGGCCTGAGAAAAAGATAATTGATCATACCCTGCAAACCAGGCTTAAACACTGGCTTAAGAAAGTAAATATTAGAGTAAAAGGTACTATCGTCAGTAAACCTAAACTGGAATTAACACACAAACATTAACTTGGTGAAAGCTGGAGAAGTGACCATCTATATAACTGATATACGTCGATTAGAAAGAAAAGTAAAAAGCCAAGAAAAGGTAACAATGTCAAGTGTTTCTGAAATATTCGATTTAAAAATCGCCCATTTTACTACTGATTGACTGACTGACTCACTCATTGATTTATCAAAATTATGGAGAACTTTCCGAGGGAGTAGAAACTAAAAATTTGGTATGCAAGTAGATTTAAGCACACAAATAAAGGAAACATTTTAAAAACTACACATTTTCACATAATATGATAATCTTTTAGGGCTATTAAATAAATATACAAAATTTTATAGGTGTACGTATGTACGTATGTTTTGTCTACGCATATCTCCAAAACTATTAATTGGATTGTGACCATTCTTTAAAAGTTTATATCGAACTTTGTCATATCTGGACTTAGAAGTATGAAAATTGGTATGTGGGCTACTGATTGCGATTAAAAATTATCTATTTTAACCTTTTTAAAATTACATGGCTTGGTAAGGTAAAACGTTTGTGTAGAAAAATTGTCATTTTGAAGTTGTTAATAAAAGACTTGGTAATTAGGCTTCTGAATTACCCAGAAAAATAGAAGACATCAGCTACGAAAGGGTTTTAGAAAAATTCTCCCCTAAGAAGGTAGAATGGGGGGTTAAAGTTTATATCGAACATTGTCATTTCTGGACTTAAAAGTACGAAATTTGGTATGTAGGTTATTGATTACGACTTAAAATTATCTGTTTTAAAATTTTTAAAATTACGTTCCTTAAGAGAGTTAAAATAAGGATGAAAATTTGTATACAAAAATTGTCATAGTTCCAATATTAGTTTTTTTTGCTCTGTTCCGTTATTTTATTCAGAGCAAAATCCATCGCTTTCCTTTATTCCGATTTTAGATAAATCGGTTTATTGTTAATAAAATAGGCAACATAATAAATTGAAAAGTAATTATACCGTTAAATCCACCGCAATTAACAAAAATTTTACAGAAAACAGCTTGAAGCTCCAAATTTCGTTCATTATCGTTTGGGAAAAACACCTGGTAGGTAAGTAACAGTGGCGTATAATGACTACAAAAAGTGGGGGTTCAACAGTTAAATTAAAAAATTTAATTAAATAGTATAAAAAAAAAAATCACAAAGGTTTAATTTCTTTCAAAAACTGGAGGGCATGGGCTATCTTCTGGCCTCCCCAAGCCAACATACCAAGCCACTGGTAAGCAGAGCTGTCGCAATTACTTTTAAAAATTAATTCAATTACAATTACCAAGTACTCTTCTAAGTAGTAACAAATTACGATTACCAATTACTAGCATGTTGGTTAAAAGTAATTTAATTATCAATTAAAACTAAAAGTAATTGAATATTTTACCACATATATTAAACAGGATACACTAAACAAATAAAATATTTATACCAATATGCATCATACGCGCCTGTCACTCTGCTTTCTAGTTATTTAATTATTTATTAGGTAATTGAATTAATTTCTAAGTAATTCAATTACCTCATAAGTAATAGAATTACTTTCTAAGTAATTGAAATAATTGAATTACTTGGGGTTCGTGAAAATTAATTATCAATTACGATTACATTATCCTATTAATTGATAATCCAAATACAACTACCTTTTCCGAAAAGGAATTAAATTAAAGTAATCCAATTACTGAGAAGTTATTAAATACGATTTTTAATTATTTTAATTTAATTACCAACAGCTCTGCTGGTAAGTAATCATGATTACCAACTTTTAAAAAAAGCACGTTTTAACCATGGTTACTGACTTTATGAACCTATGCAATACATGTTTTGTTAAGGTATTTTTGTTAAACAAAAATGAACAGGTTATAGGATTTAACCTCTTAAATAAACAAAAGGACATGATTTTTATCCACTGACTTAAAATTTAAAGTGTTTTAATATCCGGATTAGTGTGGCTTGATTCTCTATTCATTCCGTTCTCATCCAAGGAATAATATTTTTGTTCCAACACGTCGAAAAACCGTCACCGAACAATCACGCTCATGCGCAGTGATTAAAGTGCATTCCAGCAGAGACGTGACGGTTATCGGACGATCCTGTTTGTATACCAACAAAACTTGGGATCGTTTATGGTACGGTTTCAGAATGGTAATTTCGATACATGGCCCAAATTGAAAACTCTTTGGGTTGACTTGCGCATTAAGCATCTTGGCACTGGATTTTTGATTTTTAACAGCTGTTTCATCTTTCATCTTCATATGTTTACATTAAGCGACTAACGTGCATAATGCTTTATCATTTCCTATTTTCTTTTTTGTTTAATATTTCAAGCATTAATTTTATACCTCCTATGCCCATCATTAAATTTAATTATCTTTAAAGAAGAGTGACGATATTATGAGTGATATTTGCTAACTTTGATTACAAAAATAATAAGTAGGAAAGTAGGGTTATATTTTCAAAACAAAAAATTTTAAAGACTTTTAATTTGACAGTTCCGAAAACGATCCGCAAAGCGATCCAATGCTTGTTAATTTTTGTACCGTCACGAAACTATTTGAAGTCCGCGCATGCGTCGAAGCGCACCAAAGAACAATTCAAAAACGGTTTCGAAACGATACTGGATGCTTGTTGGAACAAACCTAATATTGTAACTTAGCTGCAGTGACCTGCGTCAGCAAGAAATTGTGAATAAATATGTGTGGTTAACTCCTTGTAATGTTTATATAGTTTTGGCGTCAACGCAAATTTTAAATGTTTCTTGCTCCGTTACAAAATTTACTATGAAAAAATGGCAGAAATATTTAGGTACAAAGGGTTATTTTCAGCCATTAAAGCCATATGTGCAAAGGGCCTATTGCAGGAAGAAAAAATTACAGAAGGAAACTTTCAAACTGTAAAAATAAACCAAGATATTTAAATCAGGGTATTAATCTTGTATCGCAGGAACCAAGCAGTTTTAAAAGTTGCCTTATGTGAACGTTATTTCCTATTCCGGTAATAAACAATCCATTTCGACACACCACCATAAAGCACAATTGTAAAGGGGATTTTTGAAATACAAAGCTCGATAATACATCAAAAACGAAACGTTTTACGTCATCGACTATTGAAAGACGTTCCATATTAGAACAATCGCTACTAAGTGTATAATAGTGCATCCCTTGCCACAAAAACCACCCTGTTTGAAGTTACAAATTGCGATCGGGAAACAAAGCTGGCTGCCATCAACCACTTATCATAAATCGGCCATCACAAACATTAATAATTCATTCGGATCTCAAAAGCGATGTACAATTTTCCGTAACAAATTATTATACAGGGTGGATCATATAAATGATCTTATTTTTATTTTTTTAATTTGACAATTTTTTTCTTTATATTTATGGATACATTTTAACCCTATATAAACATCTGCACTTTGAAGTGGTCTTCACCCATTATTCGTTGCCTGTTCTCCAGATTTTCTGATTTTGGCAATTTAGTTTTTAGTCGAACGAACAAAATAAATATATAAATATATATATATATATATATATATATATATATATATATATATATATATATATATATATATATATATATATATATATATATATGAAAAAGAAAAGCTTGCATGCCAATTTTAATGAAATAGAGTAGGATACATAATATGGTATGGCTCCAGATTGAAAAAAAAAACGACAACAATGTCCCCTGTTCCACCTACAATACGATGACAGGCGACTGCGATTCTTTAGCATATTGTTGGATGAGGCATGCAGGGGGATGCAGTACAAGTGATAAGCTATTTTCTGCATCACTTAAAGTGATAGACTTGACTTTTTTTGTAGGGCCAATAAACTCAATTAATTGACAGGTATCCACATAAGAGGCCTGTAAATTTAGTTAAGGAATTATCAAATGTTAGGACGGACAAGCAATGTCTTCGAGCATTTATTAAAATAAAAATACTTTGAGTTTATTTTTTTGAGTTATTTTTTTATTATTAGGATAATTAATAATTTTTAAGAATGTCTCCCCATGAGATTGCGAATTTTTGCGTAGAAGGGGAAGTTTTTTATTTAATTTTTAAGAAGGGGCTTTTTAAGGATTAAATCTGGCGATCGGGTCGGTCAATTTATCAAACTTTTTTTGAGAAAGTAAAAAAGCCACCATTCGAAAAAAATGATGCAAGGGGCCATTCAGATTGCCTTAAAAAATGGGCCATACGACACTATGACACAAACAAATACTAGGAATATTAAAAGCTGATTGCAAGCTGGATCTTTAGCAAGCTTTTTTCAGGTTATTTTTTTTATATCCTAAAAATTTTATGTGTAATTTTGGCCTCTACTGCTATTTTTAATCTAAAAGAACTTTAATTTAAAAAAAAAAACTAAAAATCATAAAATACTAGAAAAATTATAGGTATAAGAAGCCCGCCGCAAAAAATCTAATCCCAGAATAAGATTAATTTTTTTTTAAAACAAAAACAAATTTGTGAAATGATGCAATGTTGTTATACTAACTCAACCTCAAGGTATTTCATACTTAACAACAGTTAAAAAAGCGACTGCAAAATAAAATTTTCTGACACTTAAAAGTTAGCAGCTTAGCTAAAGCTTTTTTAAATTAATAAAGAAGTAATAATGAAAAGAGAATAAAAACTCATTATAAACACCAGCATCGAGGCGGCATCATTAAAATTTTCCCTGTTCTTTTTTGCAAGCCCTAAATTAAATTTCAATCAAAGTGCTCGAAAACTTGGGGTTGGGGATTATCCGCTATTCGATGAGGCGAAAAGTAAATGTCAAGAATTAAAGCTTCATATTAGAAAAAGTTACGAAAGAGAAAGGATGAATTGGATAACCTAAATACAGGGATAAAGAAACTTGTCGCCGCAAAGTTAGGTCTTCAGGCGAGCCATCAGAAATGCTCGTGGCATGGCCGATGATGGAGAAAATTTGGAAAGTTTTTAGTCAGCTTGGGATGGAGAAGTTGGGACTAAAACAGCACCCACATATGAAAGCATTCTGTAGTCGTCAGTGGCAGCTCAAATCTAAATACTTTAAGGGACTAAGCTTAAAAGTTTATGGTTAGCTCCGGTTAGTTAGCTTTCCGAACCAATTAGCCGCTAAAAACGAGTGTGTCTCCATTCGATCGGTATCTATTTATAATTCTAATAGATGGTAATAGACCAGGGTCGATAATTTTTGAAACCAAAAAAAACATTAGTAGGATAAAATCCTTTGGAAAAGGAAAAGAATTTAACAAAAATGAAAGGAAGGATAATTTACGGGCGATCTGAGGTCGGGAAGTGGATGGGAGTGATTTTTTAAGGGTAAAAAACGGTTTATCTCGATTTCCGGCAAAACTACAAATTCTATGGAAAAAAGTTTAATGGCAAAGTTCTAGGTAATAAAAAGATCTACAACTTTTGTATTTACACTTTTTTTTACATAACTTCAAAATTTATATGAAAATTTAAATAATCAAGTTTCTGGTTTTTAATTTTTCTTTTACAAAAAAAATACGAAATTTGGTGAAAACGTACCTTTTATGTCCCAAAGAAACTGTAATTTTTTTTAACATTTATTTTTTCACTTTATTTTCACTTAATACCGAAAATTTCTGCTGTCAAAATATCTGCTTTTTTAAAAAAGTCGGTGGGCTTTTTTGTTTTTTAAATCTAAACTTTCTGATGGTGTAAAAAAATACATTACCGTGGTAAATGTTCTCAGAAAATGCAAAGAAACGAAAAAAGCTCGAATCCGATTTTTTTTTCTTAACCATTATGCACATTTTGGTTGTTAATTATAGTAGTATATTGCGATTTGCAATTTTTTGTTTATCAATGAAACATAAAATCTTCGTTTTTTCGAGTAATTAAAGTGTAGATTTTAATAAAAAGCTCAAAATTGTACATAATGATTTAAAAAAATCGAATTCGAGTTTTCTTCGTTTTTGTTTGCATTTTTTGATAACATTTACCATAGTAATCTATATTTTTTTACACCAGTAGAAAGTAGAAATTTAAACAGAACAAAAAGCCCACCAACTTTTTAAAAAACAGATATTTTGACAGGAGAATTTTTAATTAAAAATTAGGGTACTTTTTCGATATTAGGTCAAAATAAGGTAAAAAAATAAATATTTTAAATCAAAAAAAATTACAGTGTGGTTAGTTGTGGTTAGTCAAAGCGGCTTTTATTTTCCCCAATTATATTGCGGACGTGATAAATCACTAAAAGTATAAACAGTAAACGTTTCCCTTTAGGTAGATAGTTTATTACATATACATATATTATAATTAGATTATTTTAATATCACTATTATTCAAATAAATATTTTATATTTCTGCATCTTTTATGTAAGCAAGGAATATTTTGATATTTACTTACAAAATTATGTTTAATTCAATTTACCATATTTTATTAACCATCAGAGACAGGCACGGACGTAGCTATAGCTTTGACAAGGGAGGGGTCCCCAAAGAGGAAATTGATGGTCTACTAGAGAAAAAGCAAGTTGCCAAGGCTAGTAAGATACTCAATCTTAATCCATTCCTAGATGGCGATGGGATTCTTCGTGTCGGGGGAAGGCTGCAGAAATCGCATCTATCATTTAACTCCAAACACCCTGCGATTTTGCATTCTCATAGTCACCTTAGCAAATTGGTTATTAATGATGCTCATTGGAAAACCCTACACGGCGGAAACCAGCTAACATTAGCATACATTCGGCAAATGTACTGAATCGTCAATGGGAAAAGAACAGTCAAAACTAACATTGGAAAATGCATAAAGTGTATTCGATTCAAGGCCCAGACAGCCGAGTAATTAATGGGACAACTTTCGACATCACGAGTTACATCATCACAACCATTTTCCCACTTTGGAGTTGACTACGCTGGACCATTACAAATCAAGACGTCCAAGGGCAGAGGCAATAAAAGTTACGAAGGTCCACACTGTCTTTTGAGAAAAGTTTATTGGGCTTTGGTCTCTCTTTCTTAGAAAAAAAACTCAAAAGAGATACCTGATTTGTTCGTTTTATACTTTTTAAAAGCGACACTTCTTTCTGTATTATAACAATTGCGCAACACGAAGAGACAAAATAGACTAGACTAGCTTGGTTTGGTGCACGCCGCAAAAACGCGGGCGGCGGCGGCGGGGACAGTGCCCATTCCCCCGCACTGCGGCGGACTAAGCAACTATCGTTTTCTACAATCGGCGCGGTGCATGTAATTTTTTTCTGTTGGACAAGTGAGATGGAGGGGGTCCGGAACCCCTAAACCCCCCCCTTATATACGTCGTGGAGACAGGAACTTAGAGATCGAACGCTGTTAGAATGACACCGATACGTCACGGTCTCATATGGCAAACCCGTATAAAACCGTGACGTATCGGTGTCATTCTAACAGCGTTCGATCTCTACCTCAGTATTTGGTGTAAACGAGATGCCGGAAACTAAATAATTAATTTTGTGTACGAAATAAGAATATTTGGGTAAAATTATTGAGGTTACGAAACGCGAGTGTACGAAACAATAATAAATCCATTGGCGATACTTTTATTTAGATTTATATATTTATTTGATAAAAAATAGGTTTCATTCAGTTGGCAGATGGGTGAACGTCGCCTCTAATTAGGGTCCTGTATAGTATTTTTCAAGATATAAGAAAATGACTAGACATATCGATTATCTTTTACTGCAATAAAAATCCTCAAAAGTGGTCCTTTATGACCATGCCAACAGAGGTGAGAATAGTTCAGGTCCGCACTTTACCCTATACGTTTAGATATAACCTGGGGCAAATAGGAGATCATGAATACTTATATATTATTCCGCCCAGGTAGAAATACGACCGTGTACGATTGGGTGCGATAATTAGGTTATCCTACCCTAATAGTACCATAAAATGCTACTTTCGAGGGTTTTTATTGTACCCAGAAGCAGTATATGTTATGGCATTTGACGGACCATACCCCAATAAACCTTAACGATTTTATTACCTATTGTTATTGGGTAGACCCATTTGTTCATAGGTGGGCCAGGTATTTCTTGGGTATTAACCATTAGGCATATAAATATTTTGGCTAATATTTTAGTGGCAGTGTTGAATAACCGTTTTTACTGTGCGTTTCGAAAAAGTTGTTTTACGAGAATATAACTATGTCGCGTGGAAATCATTTGTCATTAGATGCAAAACAGGTTGTGAAAAATGTGTATGAAACTTTAATCAGTAGAGGTCTAATTAAACAAAAAGCTTTAAAAGAAACCTGTCTACTTACAAAAACTCCAATATCATCGATAAGGGATATTATTATTAGTAAAGAATTGAACAAAAGAAAAAAACGTAGTGATTTTCAATCTCACCGTATAGACACTAGTGATCAGGACCTAATAAGAAGGACAATATATTGTCTTTATGAAAGCGGAGTTATTCCTACCTTGGATAAACTGAAAAAGAAGCTAGACGAAGACGAAACCAATATTAATATTAGCCGTGCTACCCTTCATAGAGTTGTTTGTAAAATGGGATTTAAATACCGCAAAATAGACAAAAGACAAGTAGTAATGGAATCGCACAGATTACGCACTTGGAGATTTAATTACCTTCAAAAAATTAAAAGATATAGGTTAGAGAACAGATCCATAATTTACCTTGATGAAACATGGTTCGATACACAAGACACATTATCCAAAGGATTAGTTGATTCCAGTCAAAACTGTCAGACGAAAGCACCTTCAAATAAAGGAAAACGCATTACCATAATACACGCTGGTTCAGAAGACGGATTTGTCCCAAACTGCTTGCTGTTGTCTGCAAATAATATTAAGGATTCTACCTTGGATTATCATGAGGATACAAGTGCAGAACTTTTTAAAACTGGTTTCAAAATTATCTTTAAAAAAATATTCCAAACAGTGTTATTGTCATGGATAACGCAAGCTACCACAGCCGTCTGCTACACAACGCACCAGCTTCATCAAGTTCAAAAACTGAAATCCAGGAATATTTGTTAGAAAATGATATTTATTTTGAATTCAGTTACAAAAAAACGCACCTTTTAAAAGTCCTAAATTCATATGCAATTAAAAAACAATATGTATGTAATAATTTGGCTGAACAGGTTGGGCATACTGTTTTACGGCTTCCTCCGTATCACTGTATGTTTAACCCCATAGAGCATTTGTGAAACCAAGTAAAATCAAAGATCAGAGCAGAAACTGTTACACCTACTTTAAGTCCCAGTGTTATAAATTTGATAAAAAATGTAGTTACTAACAAACCAGTTGAGAGCTGGAAAATTCACTACAGCACATTATAAAAATTGAGGACTCTTACATTTGTATCCAAAACAACATAAATCCTATTGTAATTAATCTCAATGATGACTCTGATAGTGAAACAGAATTAGATTTAGATATTTAGATTAAAAATGTAATTATGTATAGATAATGCAGTTATAAATTCTTAAAACTTTGCATACCTATATTTAATTTCTTAATGTAATTTTAAGATTATACTTACCTAAATAAACAATAAATTATAAATCTTTATATTATTAAAGTCCGTCCCTTATGTTCTGTCCTTTAATATCTACCGATCCTCAGTTTTATTGCTGTCGGCAGGTATAATCCATAAATGAAGGCAAGAGCTATCACGGTATACTTTGAGACAGACTATACCACACCGTTTCAAAAAAGTTGGTAAGTATATTTTAGCTCACGAATTCAAATCATCTTTTAGTGATCATTATAGCCACTTATCAATGTCTCTTTGCGTTTATTTGTAAAAGTTAGTAACATAGAGAGCTAATAAAAATCGTCTACTTTATCATTATTTTAAGTGGAGTTTAATAGTATTTTTTAGGACACGCCTTTAAGAATTACTTAGGTCGATACAGTAGCTTGCTAAATTGCCGAGTAATTTACTCTACGAAAACTCCTAATTACAGATATAATAGACTTATATTTTAATCAAGAATTTAATATTTTTAGGATATTTTCTAAAAGGATATTTTTCATCAACGTTCCTCGCGTCCCTGATGTTTTAATAATGAGCTACAATTAATTATTTTTACTAATTAATATTTTACGAGCTTTTATAGATATTAGTTAATAAGTTGAAAATTTCGACGCTACTCTAACGGTAATGTAAAGAAAAAATACTGTTGTTTGAGGGGCATGTTAAAGTCATTCAAAATCATTTGCCTATTTGTGCGTATTTGTCAATTTTTAAGCTCTGTTTTGTTCAAATTGGATACGATACGTCTAGTCTAGTCGAGAAGTTGATTTCCTGCGAAAATTAGTTACAAGTCTCCTAAAAATATGGTTGATGGTTTAAACAATCCGAAATGAAGTCTAGAACAAGACGAATTTTGGTTTTTTCCTGCAAAAAAAAGTTACAATTGTTATTAACAAAAAACTATAAAAAAATAGCCGTCCAACATGTAAAAGAGTATAAGCGACTGCTTAAATATTATAAAAGTTTCTAAAAGAGCAGGATATTTCAGTGAAAAGGAATTGTAGCTCCAATATTTATAATTTTAATTTAACGTTAAAAATCGACTTTCGCGCTGCAGTTTTGGCATGCGCACTCCGCCAGTGGAGTGAGCGTAGATTTTAAATGTTGTTTTAATGTAATTAAATAATACTTAAAAAAATTCGAAAAAAATCTGGTGTCAGGTTCAAAGAATATGATCCCGCGGTAATAAAAGTTGTATCACCATTTTTCAAAAAGTTATTCAATTGTTAATTAACATTTTTTTACGGGTCTCTGTTGTCATAAAAGGTGGTATAAAAGTTTAAATTAATCTATAACTTTTTTGTTTCTTGGAGCCCTTTTTATAAATATACTCAACAAGATGACATTATGAAAGTTCATATAAAAAAATATTTCATTAACTTTTGAAGTAAAAGAAGGAAAAATTTAAACAATGTTTCTTAAATATATTTTTTTTTAAATATTAAGCTATTACTGATTTTATCTTCATGTTAGGCATTTTATTATTTTTTTTAATTTTTTTCCTGCCATTTGTTTATAAACAAATGTATTAATTAAATATTTTTAAAAACATTTTTTGCCATATTTTTAGCGTAAGAAAAAATGATTAAAAAAATGGTTTCTTAAAAACAATTTATTTTATTGTTTATAATCGTTTTTTTTAAATCATAATTTGCATTTCTAAATATAATGCAAAAAAATAATAATTTATAAACAAATGGCAGAAAAAATTTAAAAAGTAATTATAAAATGCCTAACATGAAGATGAAATCAGTAATTAGCTCATAAATATATATATATATATATATATATATATATATATATATATATATATATATATATATATATATATATATATATATTATATATATATATATATATTTTATATATATATATATATATATATATATATATATATATATATATATATATATATATATATATATATATATATATATATACAAGGGTTTCGGGACCTCGAAATTCGGAATCAGCGACCCAAAAAACGTACCCTGGGAGTATGTTCTAGGTGCTTTAAAGCTTTTTCATAAGTTTTTCATAATATTTTTGTTAAAAAACCCCTTAAAAGGGTGTTTTTTGGACTTTATAGGGGTGATGCCAGAATTTTCGAGCTGCGGGACCCCGCAATTCAAATCAGCGATCCAAAAAACGTACCCTAAAGGTAGTCTCCACTTGCAGCGAAATTGGGCACCCAGGACCCGCGTTTGACAAAGTATTGATCTGTATAGTTAACAATCACATAACGAAGGTGTTATCTTTTTTTATATCATAAAAGACATAATTATGTATGTCGACTGAAACAATAAATATAACAGCGATCGACAATCCCAAAAATTCTATTTCTTAAGTACCCACCACTGTCTGCTCAAAATTAAAACGATATTTCATATTCTTTGACGCCGTATCATACGAAGGCGGACGTTTGCGCTAGAATCAATAAAAAAACTGATATTATTTTCCAAATGCATTTCCAGACACAAGCCGCCTTCACGGTTTTGCATGAAATGCGGATAACTCTAAGAGAAGAAATATTTATTGACACGGACATATTTATTGACAGGTGCCATTTGTGAAGTAAGAGGTGGGGAGGGAAAGAAATACATCTGTAGACAGTGGGCTACCTTTGTCCAAACCCCTTAGAAATGTAGATGCGGACAGCCTGTCTGGAAATTCGAGGTATTTTTTAGATAGGCTGAAGAGGGAAACATAAGAATGGCACTTTGTGAGGCCTTGATAGGAACGGTGAGGGGAAAATATTTGCTGCTCAATTCTTCCCAGCAGAAGCAATGAAAATACTTACAAAAAAAGGAAAGGTTCTCCAGAAAGCAAAGTTGTACAATTTGGAGTCCAATATAATATATATATATATATATATATATATATATATATATATATATATATATATATATATATATATATATATATATATATATATATATATATATATATATATATATATATATATATATATATATATATATATATATATATAAAAATATATATATATATATATATATATATATATATATATATATATATATATATATATATATATATATATATATATATATATATATATAAATATAGTTGTCCTTATTCCTCATAAATTGTCCAAAATAATATTTAAGGTCAACCAGATCAAGCGTAACCTTTCTTCTCCTAATACCAAGAAATCGTCTAGGCTGGATGGCATACCAGCAATCATTTAAAAAAATGTGCTCCCGAGCTTGCACAATATCGTAAATGGAAATGCTGGACACATCTTTTAGCAAAGAGCTCAAAAATTTGCCATTAAATTTTTTAGCAATAAATGTTTTGAACACGATAGTTGTCCAGCACATTATGCTCATGAGGTACCAGAATGGCTTAAACGCCCAATTTTATGGCTTCTAAGGAGCCTTAACTTAACGAACTTAACTGGCTAATATGTTTCTAAATTGTTCATGTTATTCCAACCAAGTAATACTAAAGTGCTAAAAACAGAATTACCCAGGCTGTCTATTCAATATCCCAGGAAGAAAAGAAATTCCTCTAGATATTTAAGAAAGCAGTTAAATTACCTAATGTGTTTTAAAGATAAATTTTTTATTTTGTTACATTAAATATAATTTTACTAAATAAAGACACTGGCAAGTATGTAAAAAAAAATATTTTTAACCCCAGAACAACAAACCCATTTTTTTACCTGTAAACTACAAATCAGGGTAAATATTTACCCTGGATTTTTTGCTTGATCGTTCTAAAAGCAGTAATCTGACTTAAGAATACTCGGATTTTTTTGTTTTTTTATGCCCAAGAAAATGGTGAGGAGCAAATTTAATTTTATTAAGATTTAGTTGGTTAAAAATTGATTTAAATAGCTATAAGTACTGACAAACAGTGAAAACGTCATTTACCAAACAAAAATTTATAACTATATTCCTAAAGAACCGATTTTCAAATTTCCAAAGGGATTTTAAAGATGGCTCATAAGGCTTTAAGAAAAAATATACCATTATGATGTTTTGCTAAAAAAGTCTATGTATTTGGGACTTTGAAAATTCAAACAAATTGAGAATCCGATCAATGGAAAAATCAAATAAATATCCATAAAATATTGGTTTTCAAGAATTTATTTCTGTTTTTCTTATGGAAAGTATAAAAAAATAAAAAGAAATTTAACATTAAGTATATAAAAAATATTCAAAAGTACAGTTAGAATTTTACTTATTAAAATTTACCTGGGGTAGATATCTACCCCGGTTTGTAGTTCTAGGGTTAATACCGCAAATAAAAAAATAAAATCTTATTTACCTTTCGGAAAAAAAATTTATTAAGAGTGACTTTTTTTCGTACATTTTTGTGTTTTTGGTCCACCCTATACAGAAAAGATTGAATTTCTCATTGTAAGTCGTATTTTCCAAATAAATAGCAAAAAGTTTTATTAACAATGACATTTATTCGTATCTTTTATTTTCTGGTTCTTTTGTTTTCTTTACAACTTTATTCGCGGACATCTGAATATGTGGTATGTTTAGTAATATGTTCAATATATGCCTTATAGGATTTTATAATAAATTATATTAGTTATACGACAATTTTACTTAGACGCAAAAATATATATTACTATTTTCATTATAATAAAAAGAAGCATTACAAGAAAAATAGGTGTTTCTTTTTATTCCCTATTCCTTAATACATCTTCCATTGTGATGGAGTAGTTGATATTGTTGTTAAATAGTTTTAATATAAATTCACTTTCTTGCTTGGAAATTTTTGATTAAATTCTCCGAAAACACTGTAAAGTTGCATTATGAAAAGGTAAGATGTCCGTGGGTAGCAAATAATCTAAAAATTTATGTCGAGGTATTAAACTTCGAGTTTCCGACACAAACCAGAAGCAACATATAATAAATGTAAACGTAGCATTGCAGCAAATAAAACCAACCCTCGCCTATACAGGAATTGCGATGCAACACCAGCGTCGTATTGGGAGTCCCAACAAACAGTGTATCTAAATGCAAATTACCAATGGCAAAAAAGTAAAAAGGCAACAAATCGGCAATATTAGCTGAAACTCGAAACATGAATATGTTACGTTTCAAAGTTTCTACATTTAGATTTACATCCCAAGTTAATACAACGAGAAAAGCTATAAGGTTATAGCATTTTAAAAATACAAACCTTTTATCCTAGGTAAAATTATGCTATTTTATTTTATTTAAATAAAAGGATACAGTATGTAAGGTACTATTTACCTATTTACTTTACAGTTAAATAAGACATCATTACTTCTACTTGTATCTCACATGTATATTATTTTATTGTATATTATTTTCTTGCACATATCTTTAGATTGTAAAGTTTTCTAAAATGGTAAGAAATGATGATTGATCCATTATGAATTGCAGGGTAAATGTAAAACTCGCTGTAATTGACATGCTGGTTGTAATCTTTCGAGTTGAAATATCGTTTCACCACCAAGTATTATCATCTGGTAGTAAATTTTCTTAAGGTACATCGTAATTCCTTATGATGTTTGCTGAATTATTCCATCCACATACTAAATTTTCTTGTGAAATTATTACATAGCAACTTGATAATAACTAATTATTTCTTCTTTCATGCTAAAAGCTAAAAATCCAAACATAGGTAAACAAGCTCGTATTTTTTGATAACCTGAATCTTAACGTAAACAGTAAATGTAGTATTTACCTGATTTATATTGTGTTCGATTATCATTTGAAATTTCTTCAGTTATGCATTGTCTTGTGAAAAAATTGTATAAAATTTCTTAATTATTTTGTAAATAACAGCTGATGTCATCGGTATAGATTTTTGCTAAACGTCAAAATCTTCAAGGCCAAATTATTGGGTAGCGTTTTTAATTCAAAACCAGTGTCACTCAAGGGCATGTGCCGACCTTAAAACTGTTTAGAGTACCCGCTGGTGGAATCAAAACGGAACTTTTACCAATGGAATAGGACTATTGGCAGGTCTTGACCTGCCAATAGTCCTAGTCAGAGGTCAGGGAGAAAAGTCACTTTTTGAATGGTCACCGACGCGATCGTGTCGAGTTAAAAAGTAATCCAAAAAATCTAAGGCCATCCTGTGATTTAATCCAATTTAAAGATGATATTTAGCAGAGTACAACAAACCCCTCATCCTCATCTTTGTAGACTACGAGAAGGCATTTGATACTATTGACCAACATAAAATGCTCCAAGCTCTTTCTGACTGCCGAATAGACCACCGATACACTGCTATAATTAAAAATATCTATGAAACCGCTACATCATGTGTTAGGCTCCATGAAGGCAAGTTCAAAATCGAACGAAGAGTTCGCCAGGTGACACCATATCACCAAAACTATTTACAAATTTGCTCGAGTACACGCTGAAGGAGATAAATTGAAATAATATGGGAATTAACATAAATGGGGAAGACTTGAATCACCTAAGTTTGCGGATGATGTTGTCTTGATTTCGGACAGGATTGACAAAGCCACACAGATGCTACACGATCTAGAAAAAGCGTCAAAAAAAGCCGGACCAAAGATCAACTCTTCTAAAACACAATATATGACAAATATGGTGATGAGTGGTAATATTTGCTTGAGTGGGCACGAAGTGCAACAAGTATCGTCCTACAAATATCTTGGACATGAAATTCGTGTGAGTCGAGACAACCAAACTGTTGAGTTTCAGAGGAGAATAGGGCTCACTTGGGCAGCGTTTGGGAACCTGAAGGATGTATTTAGGTCCGACATCCCGGTATGTTTGAAGAGGAAAGTGTTCAATCAGTGTGTCCTGCCTGTTATGACATACGGAGCGGAAACACTTAATCTGACAAAGAAATTCATCAATAAATTACAAGTGACACAACGAGCTATGGAGAGCCATTTTGGGTGTTTCTTTAAGAGATAAAATCCGGAATAACGAAATAAGAAAAAGAACAGGTGTAGCGGATGTCGTCAGGAGAATAACAACATTAAAATGGAACTGGGCAGGACACATTGCAAGAACAACTGACGACAGATGGACCAAGAAAATCCTTGAATGGAGGCCGAGAGATGAGGCATACCGAAAAAGAGGTCGACCACCAACGAGATGGACTGATGACATAAGGCGCATCAAGCACAACTGGATGCAGGCGGCGCAGTGCAGGGAGGAGTGAATGGCGTATACGGAGGCGTCAGTGGTTATTGATAAATTTTGATTTTTAAATCCCTCAAAAAAATAGAGGTCCGTATCGAGCAAGGCGGATTTTTTTGTCATCACCAGATCACGTTTTGGTGCTTATGTTGAAATATTGATTTCTAGGGTTTTCCGGGGATTCTGAATATAATAAGAATGGATACACAGTAAGGATTTGTTCATCTGGGATTTTTGGAATAAAGCTTTGATTCCGAGTCATTCAAGCACCTCGAGGCCTCCATGAGTGGTTGAGGTTGATGTCGGTAGGATCTCCCTGCTTGATAGAGAAACCAGTTGGAGCCTAAGAGTAACAATACGAAGTAGAAGCAGTTTATTCCAGTTTATTCCATTTATTATTTAAAACCATTGCTAACTTTTCTTATTAAAATATTTTACTTTTAGAACAATGTAGGGCCAAATTGGTATCCAATTTTATAATTTTAATAAACTTTACAGGGCGCACCTAGAAATTCATGAATTTCCTTAAAGTGTGGTAGTTCCCTTCTTTATCTCTACATATTTTTAACCCATTTACATTTTTATTAAAATACCAAGTTCACTTAATTAAGTTGTAATCGTTAAAAGGACTCATGTATATAATATGTAAAATATGTAAAAAAATGTAAATAATTTGTTGTATATATATTTAAGGGCAAGGCCTTTTTAAAGAAAAAAACACAAGAAATAACTTATTATGTTTAGAGGATAAATATTCATTTATGGGTACAAGAATTTTATTTTAGTAGGTTTCTGATTTTGTCCATGAAGCATAATTAATCAAGAAAAATCAGTGTCCGAAAGTATACAGTTACCACCTAAATATTAAACAATAAGACAAGATAAAGCCCAATCAGGAACCTACGACCAGTTCTCGACTAAAAACTAGCCGGAGTCTTTGGCATACCTATGGGCAAACTAAACAAGACATGAATTAATGCCATAAGGTAATGCTTTTTTTGGTAAAAGTCAGCACTTATAACAAAATAAAAAAAAAATATTTCGAAAAAATCCATGAAAAAAGTAGTTCTGCCTCAATGGATCTAGCAAAAGTGTTGTATTAGATCGTGAGAGTGTATTTTGTATTAGGAAGACAAATTTTGGAAAAACTACATTTCCATTTCTTTTAGATGGGAAGAGAAGTCATGGAAAGTATTTTTACGGCTTTTTTTACTGTGCAATGAACGTTTTTAAAATTAATATTCTAAACAAAATAG
Organism: Listronotus oregonensis; assembly: GCA_019359885.1. NCBI lineage: Eukaryota > Metazoa > Arthropoda > Insecta > Coleoptera > Curculionidae > Listronotus > Listronotus oregonensis. The sequence continues at coordinate 74,844 of JAHBCN010000986.1, forward strand.
TTAAACTATTTACTAAATTGCAGGTGTAGGTGCAGTTTTGCCGGTAGATTTTTATTTATGTTTAAAAAAACATCCTTCAGTTTAAAAGTTACCTATAATTCACTGCAGCAAAATAACAAATGTATAATAATCACAATCTCTTCAACTGCGATTTTATGCGTCGTGGCGAAAACGAGCGAGATTTGATAAAGAGGAGTAAAAGAGTGAGTTAGGAAAAAGAAACAATTTCTGTCATTACTCTCTCTCACACATATAGGGTGTAAAAATCACTTCCAAACCGAGAAATCACTCGCTCACCACTATACCATTTCCAGCTCCAATACAGAAAACGTTACTCATCAATTTTAAGTGATCAAGCTATTTTTTAAATGTCTTCAATGTGAGTAGAACAAATTTCTCACGTTTCTGGCACTCCCGGTTATACCGGAAGTACGTGCCAACTTGCTTATTTTAAATGGACACCCTATATATTATTACATTTTTGGATTTTACGCAAAATTCTAAGCATATTTTATCTGTCATGATCTACATTTAAGTCTAAGTGTTTTTAAAATATTTAAAATTATTTGTCAATAATGACGTTTGCAGGCTCAAAAATAACACAGGTCCACAAAAAAGTGGTCTGTGCTGGGTGTCGGACTAAGATTTTCTGGCGTATTTTTTTCCGCTGAACACGAATCTAAAGTCAAAATTGGGGGTCAAACAAAAACCGACACGGTACATTTACCGGCAGAAACCTGCTACCAAGGAATGTTTGGACTACGACTATAAAGGGGCCCAAAAACTGCGTTTTTGTTGGACGATTTTGTTTGACGAACACGTGTGTTCGAACAAAAATGACGCAAAACCGAAGTGTATGGTATTTCCGGGTGGCGAACAAAACCGATGAAAATAATCAATTCCAGCCTGATTTAGTTCATCGGTTTTGTTCGACATACTGTCAAGTCTGGAAGTGTGTGGCGCTGACAATTTTAAAGAACGGCCGTTTTTGCAGTAGCGTAGTCGTGAAAGCGCAATAGTGTATTTTTTGTGGTGCCTATTCGCCTGTTCCGCAAATACAGCAAGGAGGGGTTATTGTTTTAATATGACGGACATGCGCCAGATTAGCAGAAAGTTTCTATTGGAATTTATAGAAATATATCGCAGTCTTCCGTGTTTATGGAAAATAAAATCTCGCGAATACAGTGACCGTATGAAAAAAGACAAAGCGTACGAACAGCTACTAGCCAAGTTAAGAGAAGTCGATGCCAATGCAGGTAAAGAAGCGTTAAAAAAAGAAGATCGATTCATTAAGGGCAGGTTACAGAAGAGAACTGAAAAAAGTTAATCAGTCAAAAAGAAGCGGCGCTGGAAGTGAAGATGTTTATGTACCTAACTTGTGGTATTTTGATCAACTGTCATTTTTAAGTGACCAGGAAATTACACGGCCAAGTATTTCCAATTTAGAGGAAGACGAGGATTCCAGTACCAATGCCAATGATCATATTACTCAGAAATCAAACAAGAAACTTTATGAGGTATTGTATAATAGAATACTACTTTTATTAGGTTTATTACTAATTTTATATATAGATCTATAAACATCAGGTAATTACCTAGATAAAATTTTCTTGCCACGGGACCGACCCTTCATTAATAAAATATTGCATAAATAATTCCGAACTCTGCTTGCTTGCGCTGATGCATGTCTTTGTGCACCATTTTGCAAATCAACCAGTGTATTTGGTTCTGGTCTAATACCAAAATGTATGCCCCCCGTATCTGGATCTTCAACATCAAAGCATGTTGTAGGCGTATAATAATCTGGACGGTTTCTTCGTAGAAAATTGTGTAAAATACAACATGCCATAGCCACTTTATCAATATTTTCCACTTTCATGTGAATAGCCGTATGAAATATACGAAATCTGGCAACCAAAATCCAAAAACATTTTCTATTATACGACGGCATCTCGATAATCTATTATTAAATAATTATAATTATTAATAATTAAAAGTCTTTTGCAATAGACTTCCATTCTTCATCTATTCTGGGAAACTGTGAATAAAAAAGACATTATGCAAATTACGTGTAAATTATATTTTCAGGAGGAAGACAGCCAGGTCATGCAGTCGCCACAATCAACACTATCTTTACATGAAAGTATCCCGCAAACTGACTCCAGACCGCAATCAGCAGCTTCAACCTCGTGCTCGAGAGCTACTCCAAGGTCGAGAACAAAAAGGTTAAAAGTTTCTGCCGATGATGTGTTACTTAAAGTAAACCAAAAATTAAATAGGGAAAAAACAGAAGATGAGTTTGACGTGGTTGGCAAAAACGTGGCTTATAAATTACGAAAATTGTCTAAAGAAGCCGCCATTATTACAGAGAAACTAATTATGGATGTCCTTTATGAGGCCCAGTTAGGAAATATTGATAGAAATTCTAAACTCAACATTACTCAAACAGTGCAAAGAGTCCAGCAAAATCCGGTTTTTTGATTATAACTTGAAAAATATTGCATTTAGACAAAAAGGTTATATAACTTAAATTAAAGGTCTTGTGAAAAAACAGTTTATGTCGATAAAGTTTCGTGTATCTTTAATAGTTTTTAAGATATTGACGTTTTAAAAAAAAATGTTAATATCTGAAATCACGCCTTTTCTCCACTTTTTGCCGTTTAATCCCCAATTTTGACTTCAGATTCGTGTTCAGCGAAAAAAAAGGGGCCAGAAAATCCTAGTCCGACACCCAGCACACACCACTTTTTTTGTGAGCCTGTGTAATTATCAACTTTTTCCATAAGGAATCCTTTATTGTTTAATTTGGGACAAATTTCTTGTGAAAAAGAACGTTCCTTAACTGATTTTTCATAACATTTAGAAAAATATGAATACAGGGTGTTCAAGAAATAAGATTAAGAATAAAATTGAAAAATACCAAAGATAAATTTTTTCAAAAGGAAACCCCCGAATTTTATATTTTTATTAGTGATGGGCATATTCGGATGATTTTAATATTCGAACATTCGTATTCCGGATGATCTTCATATTCGGAATATCATTCGACATATGAAACATTGACCGATCAACGCCAGTCGATATTCGATATATTGCGCCTACCGCCGACCGTCGATTTACCCCGAAATCGAAGAGTTTGCTTTTGAAATAACGAATTGTTCCGGATGAATCAGTTGTCGGAAGATGAAAAATAAATTATTTTGTTTCGGCTTTTGATTTCAGTCGACTATTTTAGTTGTTGGGTTAATGTTGTGTTCGCATACGTATTCGTGTACGATTTTAATTTGTTTTGCTGTTATATTGGTAGTGCGGCGGAAGTTTTGTTTTCGTTTTAATTCGTAATTATTGGTGTGGTGTATAGAATGGTATACAGTGGTCGCCAAAAAAGTCGTCACTTTGTGGAAAATTTAGTTATTTTCACTAATTATTAGGCAACCGTTTACATCAAAATTCGCCAATAAAAGCAATCGACAGAAATTAAGACACATTTCAAGCGAAATAGGCTAACAAAGAATTCTTTTAAAAATTTAGATTTTATCGCATTGCTATTTTATTATGTTCTACAAGTAATATGTTTAATTATTACTTTATTCAATAGCGTAATAATAATTAAATATAAAATTATGTGGTAACGAATCACAATGTGGCATCCGACATTTAAATTTTCAAGTGCATTTTTTTGATAGCTCTTCCTAATTCAGTAGAACTAGAATTGACCTTAAATAAACCGCGAATCGAATGAACTATCATTCGATAAAAAGCGGTAATATACCCCAGCTGATTGGAAAACGAATATTCGAATATCCGAAGGAAATATTCGAATCATTCGAAACATTTCTATATTCTATCGTTCGGATTATCATTCGGAAGGTTCCAACACTAATTTTTATCTTGCATGTGTAGCATTAAAAATGAAGATAAGTTTGTATACTCCGAAAAGTTTTAATTGTCGAAATATTGCCGGCCCGTTTAATATTTTCATATGGCGATTAAGCTGCAGAGTTAAAGTTGAGTTACCTACAATGTATTTTTAATTGGCTATGAAGGGAATGTTATTTTGTGTGTCGTTTATAGGTTAATTAAAATGGGAAATATTAGATACACAACTCAAGTATTTATTATTTCTTATGATAAATAAGATAAAATTATAAAATATTGGGGTTCCCATCGGGTTTTTCTTAAAAAAAATATTTTTTTGCAGTTTTATAAATTTTATTTTAAATCTTATTTTTTAAGCACCCAATGTCAAAATATTATAAAGAATCCAGAAATGTACTAATTACTAATATATTCCATCCTTTAATATCTAATTTGAAATGATTTTTTTGTGGCGAAGGACTCACTTTAACTGATTTCTCATATTTTGAACACACAGGGTGTTCAAAAACCAAGATTAAAAATGAAATTGAGAAAATTAGCAAACATTAAGTTTTTTTTATGGAAACTCTCAAATTTTGTTATTTACAAACATACCCTAAAATCTGATCTTTGGTAGTTTTCTCAATTCCATTCTTAATCTTCTTTATTTAATCATTTTCAAAATTTTATGAAAAATTAGTTAAAATTTATAATAGGACAATACTCATCGTGAATAACCCTGCATAATATATTCACAAAAATATGGATTACATATTAAGTAAGAATTAACATATAATTTTTCGGAAAAAAGTTATATGTTGTTATAACAATTATAATCGAAAGACATTTCATTTTATTGAGCTATTTCTGTTTTTTTTTTAAGTCACCTGCATATTTCCAGTTTTCAAGTACGCACTGGCCCTATTGAGGACTTAAATATATGACAGATAGTGTTTTACCACAAATTTCAATTAAAGAGCTTAAAACTTTATATCTTGCTAAATCTTTTAGACCTGTACAAAGTTTTAAATAAAAGTGTTTCTAATTAAGCCCTACATAGCACATGTTAATTTTAAATATTTTGTAGGTTCCGGTGTCGTTTAGCTCCATTCGATTTAAAACTAATAAAAATTACAGATAAAAAGATCATATTTTGTTCAGTAGATTTTAAAAAGAAAAACTGCATTTTTGCAGAGAAGTAAAAGGCCAGTTTTTGCGACATTGTCGGATAAAAAAAAAGATTTAAATTTAGGTTTAAAGCATTGTAATAATACACAAATTACAAAAAAAAATATTAAATAAGGTAATTATTTGGAAGTGGGGTCCACCCTATTTTTGGCTATAAAAAATCGAAAAATTAAGATATCAGACTTTTTTCATTTTGTTCGACAACGCATTTATGAGAAAGAAAATTTACAATTTAACGAGGAAAACCTAACGACAACTAACCAGGAACTAACCAGCACTAGATAATAGTTTAAAAGTTGTTGTTTGTTAGTTCTGGTTAGTTTTTTCCGAGGTTTTTTCTATAAAAAAAAACTTCATTTTCGATAATTAAAAAAAACAACCTTCAATAATAACAAATTATTAGAAAATATCTGGCAGCATTGCTTATTCCAAGAGGGAAACGTTACTTTTTTGCATGTTAGTCGACCAAATTACTTATATTTTATATGGGGTATAAAGAAATTATTTAATTTTGTATCTAATAAGAATGTGAGTGAAAAATATTTTTTTTCAGACCTTATGTGTTTTATTATGGTATTACAAATAAGTGAAAATAAAAATTATATGAAAATATGGTAATTGTCTAGAAAGTGGCCGCAACTCCGATTTTGACCAAATTTGGTATACGGGGGTTTTTTTGGGCGCTGATCACGAATATGAAAACCTTTTTTGGCGGAAACGTTTCGTTTTCGAGATATCCATCATCAAAGTTGAAAATCAAACTAACCTCATTTACACTATTCCTCCTTCTTTTTGTACAGAATTCTTGATTTTTACACTAAATTGAAACACAATAGTTAATAAACACCTTTTAAAAACTTGTTTTTATATTTATTTTATACCTATTTTTCATTTAATTGTAAAAATTTACTTTAAAACCCTGCAACCAGGTATACAATATATACAACATGGCCGCCCCGTTTGAAAGTGATACTTTACAATTTAATGAAGAAAAAGGTGTAAAATAAACAAAAAAAATTTTTAAAAGGTGTTTATAAAATAATGTGTGCCACTTTAGTGTAAAAATCAAGAATTGTGTACAAAAAGAAGGGGGAATATAGTGTAAATGAGGTTAGTTTGACTTTCAAGTTTGATGATGGATATCTCGAAAACGAAACGTTTCCGCCAAATATTTTTTTCAGATTCGAGATCAGTGCCCCAAAAAACCCCCGTATGCCAAATTTGGTCAAAATCGGAGTTGCGGCCACTTTCTAGACAATTACCGAAAAGGTTTCTGTATTAAAATGGAGTTAAAGTACACACCGAAGCCCGTTTTTTAAAGTATTACTGTGTAGGTATTTTTCTACAATTTTTTTTCCTAATTAATGTAGCAATTATAGGTATTAAAAAAAACAGTGTTAGGTCCTGATCATATGGTAAACTCTCAATTTGGTAGGTAGGTACTAAAGTTAAATCTGAATTAAATTAATCCACAATCTAGGTTAGTGTAAACACTTGTGTGGTAAGAAAAATACCCCCTCAATTTGGTCCACGAACCTAATTGATCCTTGCGGTGTAAACTGGGCTTTTATATTAGCAGGTATTTCTTAGCCCTGCCCTGCAAGCCTTTGACTGTTTTGGCAATCTTAACCTAACCTTTATAAACAGAAAAAGACAATTCTAGTCTAACTAGCAAAATAAATATTTAAAGCTTGAAAAATTTAAGTATTTATTTTGATTTATTACAATAATTCATAAATGGCCACTCACCGCATTTGAAGGATGCCTATTTGGGGTTGGATACATTTTAAAAGTTTTTTTTGTGTTTGATACACCACTATTAACACAGCATTATTCACGTTTATTAAATACTTTTAAAATCGCGGTGCCTCGAACGCCGAAAAAAAATGAAGAAAACAAAACAAGATTCCCAACCTCACTTTATCCGGTAGGTTAGATAACCTTAAAATCGTGCTGCTCGCTCGCGTTTTTAGCTAAACCGTTGGTATTTTGATGGAAATAGTAGTCCTTTCACAAAAATATCAAAAGACTATATTTTCCGTCGCGCGCACAATCCATTTTTCAGGTAAAGGACACAAATACGCACTATCCATTCCGTAAATTCCACCTCATCCCTCATCTCATCTCTCTTTTAAACGACCAAACGGCTGCCAGACTCAACTGTTCATCGGCGGCGGGAACAGTGTACCCACGTGGTCGTTAGAAGCATACGTCAGGAGGATCTTAGCTTTTTTATTGGTCAAAATACCCTTTCTCCGCCCTTAAATTTTCTGACAAACTTGTCAAGTCCACGTTGACTGCAGTGTTGCCGGATTCTAAAAAATATATTATTTTGGGTCAGGCTTCAATAGCCCTACAAAAGAGGCGGCATGAACGAGCGCTTAATTAATTGACCTTACTGGCCCAAGAAATATAAAAATAATAGGTAAACTGCTCCAATCTATACAGCAATATAACTTCTAAAAATATAATTATGCTTATAGAAATGCCATAAATACTTCATTGCATGTGATACGAGTTTTTTGAGAATTCGGTTAAAATACGCTCTACCTCTTATTTACAACAGCATTTTTTAACGCAATTCCATCACATAAACAAAATACTACCCACATGGTCCAGTCAATACCAGCTAACCATACGACCTATATACATATGCCGTTAATCAATGGGGAGATTCATTTGTTTTCTTTTTTACATATACACTTAACCTGTAATAGTTTTTAGAGTTTGAAATTTAAAAACGAATATAAAATGTTATTAGTTTGTTTTCCTTTTACAATCTTGCTACGGTAATTAGTAATACTGCGTATGATAATCGAATAACCTAATTCCTAAATCATCAATGTAATAGCCGCTAGTACCTTTTGCCACATTTTTTTACAGGCAACGTTTAATTTTATAAAACTTTTGTTTACAACGGTTCCTTAAAAAAACATTCTTTGTTGTTCATCTTTTGAGTAACGATCCATAACTTACGGTGTTGGACAGTGCTTCTTATTATTATTAAAATATTATTATATTTTTAGTACTGCAGTCCCTATGTGACATTTTTGGCAATCTATTTGCGTTTGATAAAACCCGTCACATATGGCATCACTGCATTGTGTCATTTAGGTTAGTTTGGATTTTCTCGTCCGAAGATCCTTTTGTTTGAATAATTTCTGTGTTTAAATGCGGCTGCTGCCCTCTACGTATTATAAGGCTAAACGTCATAAATAGTCTACAGGTTTCTTTAAGAATTTTTATTATTTGTTATAGAGTAATACGGCAACAGTGCGAATGGGCCGTAAACATAGTTTACTGTAATAGAACAATTCACGTCGTATTCTAATTGAATTTAAGCAGAAAAATGATTTTTAATTAATATATAAAAAAGTAACAAAGTTTGAGTAAATATGCAATATTAAAAATATTTGTGTCCCTATCTTGGGAAATTTCTTTAAAGAGGAATCATTTTTACATTTCAACAATACAATTTATTTATTTTTATTTTCGCATCAAAAACAAGTTATTAATAAATCTATTCTAAAAAGTTAGTTTTAAAAGTATTCTTGAAGATAATATATGTGCATAAGCTAACTTTGCCAAATCAATATTTTTACTCACCAGGAATAGGATTCCGTAAAAATATAAGGAAAGAGAAAATTAAAATAAAGATCACATGTCCTTGTTGCCCTTAAAGGTAACTCATAAGTTTATCACTCACAAAAGAGATAGAGAGATGTCAAAAAATTTGCTTACAGCTCCGGATACTTGCGCTTTAAATTTCATGTATTGACATGTAATGACACGTTGTAATAAAAATTTTAATTATGTAAATTTTTACTTTGGAAAATTTAAATTTGATTAAAAATACATTTGTAGTGGATAGGATACATGATGTTTAATATGATTTAATTTTTTTATAATTATATTTTTTATTTTATGACATTCACACTTAACAAGATATACTGGAACTATACAAGAAAAATTAATATTCATTTATATTTGCGAAATCGAACGATCCTATCTTTTCCACATTTTAATAATATATTAATGACTTATTTTCTAAAGTTAAATACCTTTAATTTTTATTGGATGTCTTGCATTTCGTGTTGCTATGTCAGCGCTGTGTTTTTTCTGTAGTGGTAATAATAAGACGTAAAATGTGTATTCTTACTGACGTTTTTAAGGTGCGTTTATGAAAATGTCTAAAAATATTTGTCAATTGTATAATTTCTTTTTACTTCCATCCACTGACCTTTTACAAAGTGATCATTCTTTTCATAACATTTTTTTGTTCATTTCAGGGGCTTTATGTTTAATTTTAAACAGACGGATGTATAAAGACATATATACATTCAATGTAAAAATTTACAAAATTAAAATTGTATTATTAAACAGCAAGAAAATGTTTTAATTATTATTATTATTATAAGTTTGGCATATTTCTCGTTAAAATAATTACTTACTGTTACCATTATTATAGCTTTCGCAACAGTGTTCGTTTATATAGAAGCAAGTGAACGTATTTTCTCCTGATGGAAGCTCGCCCCAGCAAGCGAGCGTCCAACCTATTACCAAAAACTTAGCATTGCTTTGTGGGTCTATAGTGAAACTACAATTGTCTTTGTCTGTATACGTAAAGATGGTCAGTTTCTTTAAAAAATTTAACTAAAAAACAACTGAAACCATGAAGATGTTTCTTACTATACCTGCTAGAGGCAGCATGCGAGTGAGAAAGAAGAATAGCAGTATGAGGTGTAACCTTCCTCTCTCGCTTCACGTACCTAATTAGTCGGCGGGGTGAGGTATGTACTACGTCCACAAATCAGCACACAGAGCAAGGTACAAAACATACAACGCAAGTTGTGCTTTTTCTCTTTCGGCCTTCTACAACGCTGCCAAATTTATTTCAGGCAAACTTAATTGTATAGGTTTATTTTGACCTTTTCTAAATTTGCTAATCCAAATCATACTAGAAATTATCCTAACATAATTAAACATACCTAATTACTTTATTTTAAAACAACACGAAACCTTAATGTATGAAAATGCATAACAATTAATAACACTTCTTCAAAAGTAAATTAATATTGATAGTAAACAAAAACTTTTTGGTATGTCGGCAGTATTTGGAAAATAAAATTGCAATGTTGCCAAACTTTGAGCTAATTTTGCATAACAAAAAACATTTTCATTTTAAATGTGTACCGGTTGCAGACTTGGTTATTTTTTTGGTTTCCTTTTATAGAAATTAATAGCAAAAACCATCGAATTAAAAGTTAGCCTCTGTGGCGGCAATGGATTTCGAATGACCTTAAGTATTCTTTCATTTATTTTTATCTTCCGGAATGAAAAATACAAATGCAAACTTGTAAAAATTGAAAATGCTCCCCTCCCTTTCAAATACACACAGGACGTTAGATTTTTCGCTTGGCCACTGTCATGTGGCGCGCCGACTTCTTAGTTGATAATGAAAACCTGCTTTACATTTATCAATGGTTTTTAAAATTTGCCCTAATTTCACACTAATACGAAACATCATATCATACCCTTCGCTACACCAGCGCTTCTTTATTTAGTGTTATTCAAGGGCCACTTTTTGAGCCAAAGAGCCATAAGAGATGGTGCTCCTTTATCTCTCTACCCTCCCTAATTTAAAACTAACTTTCTTGTCTCCTAAAAACATTGGCCTATACATGGGGGTGCAGGGAGCCTAGGCCTCCTCACTTTTTGAAACACCATAAATAATTTTGAGAGGTAATTTAATTTTTTATCTACTTTGTTTCATTAAATTTTTGAATTAGACATTTGGACACCCCTATTTATTGTAGTAAATATAAGCCAATGCCCAAAAAAATTCGTTGCAAAGCAATCTGTTATTTGTTTGGATGTGCGAATTTTTGGTAGTTGCCTCGAAAGTTGCCTCCTCTCCGCATTTAACCAAATTAACGGGTTTTTTTCGGGGCGCTGATTACGTCTCTGAAAAAAGATTTTTTCGGCAACATTTCGTTTTCGAGATATTCATCATCAAAGTTGAAAATCAAACTAACCTCATTTTCACTATATTCCCCCCTCTTTTTGTACACAATTCTTGTTTTTTACACGAAAGTGGCCCACAGTATTTTATAAACACCTTTTTAAACCTTGTACTTTTATTTATTTTACACCTTTTTTCCATTAAATTGCGAACTTTTAAGTTCAAAGGCAGCCAGTGGCGCAACCAAGAGGGGTTTGGGTTAACCGCCAATTCAGCCATTAAATTATTGCAAATTGAATTATATTAATTGTTTTTCCGATAATTCAAATAAATTCAGTATGAAGAAATAAGTATTTTTGTATTTAACGCATAATTTTTTATAGTATTGAATGTTAAATTCAGAATCGCCCCATCAACGGCCACAACGAACATTTGCCTGCTAAGCGCTTAAAACAGTTTCAGATCAATATTTTAAATATCAAGATTGCTAGTTATAAGTGATGCCGCTTCTGAGGAAGGTGAACGCAGTTTTCCACTTTGCTAGACTGAAAATTATTTAAAAAATAGTTCTTCGAAAATTGGTAAAGGTTTACTCTTACATATTTATAAAACTTGACCCCATGTGTAGAAGATATTTTAGAAAAATTGTTCAAAAGCCTAGAAAGTTAAAACTTAGTTTGGTTTACCTTTCTATTTTTTTAATTTTCTTTTCTTAAATTAGTTTAATTGTGTATCTAGAAACACTAAATGTAGAATTTTTTTTCGATAAGTCAATATCTGTTTATGAGAAATACAGTTTTCATGTATAAATTTGAATAGGTTATGCAGTAATGTTAAACACGCATCCTGCCCGAAATCTTTTATCCGCATGAGCTAAATTAGCGCCGCCTGATATGAAGATCAATTGTTTGCATTGATTGCACTGCTCCATCGGCTGATCACGCCGAGCTAAAATGTATTTTAACATCAGTTTTTAAATTTCTATTCAATAACTTAAAACAATAAATAAGTGTTCAAATAAATTTTTAAAATCTGTAAAATGTAGTGTTAACAATATATTTTAAAATTTTATTTAAACTTTTTTTCGAAACTGCAAACCTAAGGAGGAGCCGCCACTGGTGTATACATGTTTGCGGCCACATTGTGGCGTGTGAAAGTGGAGGTTTGCAATTAAATGGAAAAAATCGAAAAAAGGAGTAGAATAAATATAAAAACAAGTATTAAAAGGTTTCTGTGAAATATTGTGTGCCAATTTTGTGTAAAAATCAAGGATTCTGTGCAAAAAAGGAGGAATGGTGTAAATTAGGTTAGTTTGATTTTCAACTTTGATGATCTTGAAAACGAAACGTTGCCAAAAAATATTGTTTTCAGATTCGTAATCAGCTCTCCAAAAAAACCATGGGTAATTGTCTCGAAAGTTGCCTCCTCTCCGATTTTGACCAAATTTGGTATACGGGGGTTTCTTGGGGCCCTGATTACGAATCTGAAAAAATATTTTTTCGGCAACGTTTCGTTTTCGAGATATTCATCATCAAAGTTGAAAATCAAACTAACCTTATTTTCACTATATTCCCCTTCTTTTTGTACACAATTCTTGATTTTTATAAAAAGTGGCACACAATATTTTATAAACACCCTTTAAAACCTTATATTTTTATTTATTTTACACTTTTTTTCCATTAAATTGCGAAGCTTCACTTTTAAGCTGGGCGGCCATGATTCCCTAGTGTATACATGGTTGCAGCCAGATCCGACGTGTGAAAGTGGAGTTTTGCAATTAAATGGAAAAAAGGTGTAAAATAGATATAAAAACAAGTTTTTGAAAGGTGTTTTTAAAATATTATGTGCCAATTTAGTGTAAAAATCAAGAATTCTGTGCAAAAAGAATTAGGAATAGTGTAAATAAGATCAGTTTGATCGTGGCCGACGAAGTGTTTTTAGTGGGCCGTGGTTTGATTTTCAACTTTGATGATGAATATCTCAAAAACGAAACCTGGCCGAAAAAATATTTTTTCAGATTCGTAATCAGCGCCTCAAAAAACCCCCGTATACCAAATTTGGTCAAAATCGGAGAGGAGGCAACTTTCGAGACAATTACCAAACCCCGTATTCCAAATTTAGTCAAAATCGAACAAAAACCGAATTTTTAAACGGTTTAAATTTGTGTTGCTATAATCAAAGATTTTCTCAACTGAAAAATACCGAGTTTTCTTTTGTATTTGAAATAAATATACATGGCAGCACTCTTTTCGATTAATAATTTTTAAAAACTAGAAATAAAATTTGAATTTTAATACTAGCCGGCAACGTTGGTAAATTCACAGCTGTCGATCGAACTCGGCTCGCTCGGCTATCAAGCAGATTCGTCCTTCAACTGCAACGATGATAATACATCTCGGTCGTTTCGTGATTTTATTTTGCTGTTTGTAAGGAAAATTCAGTATTTCGTGAACCGCATAAATATCGAGGTGTTCTTAAGGAGATGGCCGCTTAGTCAATCGGCGGATAAACATCGTGTGCTACTAAATCGAGGTTGAAAAGTTTAAAATGGATTATAAAAGTGTAGTATACAACGCCGCCCGAGATGGCAACCTAAATAGGCTAAAGGTAAGGACCTTTTTGTTTTATTTTTCAATCATTTTTAGGTTTAAATTATAAAGGTTAAGTCATCAAATCTGCGTGTAGATTATATTTTGCGTCGTTGGTTTTTCTTTTTGACTGATATTTCCTAGGTTTAATTTTATTGGTAACACAGATATATTTTTAAAGGGTGCCAAAGCAGTATTTTCTGATTTTTTTAAATTGTTTATAAGAAGGTTAGAAAAATTAGTTTTCTATATTAAAATTAAGTGTCGGAGGTGTGCTAATGTAGGAATTTAATAAATGAAACACAGTCAGAGCCAACCTTTTAATAGGTACCGATATACCTACTTACCCTACTTAAACTGATGTTGCAAACTTATATAAACATACAGTAGGTACTAGAAGGTTGCCAGAAACTCTATTACCTATATACAGAGATCATACCTCTTTGATACTACCGATTAATAAACAAAGTTGCCAAAATGAGTAATTTATTAAAAAAGTTTAAAAATTAAGTGATCAGGTGATCACTTAATTTTTAAACTTTAATAATGCTTGGCCGTGCTTGGCCATTCATGACCATTCATGACGGAAAAGTATGATGTACGTAATAAGATTTTTTTTCGTTAATTTTTTACTTATTTATTTACGCTGATATTATATTCAAATTTTTTATAACTCGTGGGAACCTCCTAGAATTGAGTTATGACTCTCCATTTTGACCTAACCTCAAAACTGCACAAACTCCTAAAATTCCGCCTTCTTAAAACTGGTTACACCCAAAATGGAAGATTTTCTGGTAATACACCTATTTTTTATGAGATTTAGGTAAAGTCTTATTTTTCGAACTCTCCGCCGATTTTAATAATTTTTTGCATGCGGGGGTTTTTTGAGGCGCTGATCAATTTTTTTCCGACATTTTCTGGTTTTTGAGTTATCAGACCTCCAAGTGGATTTACCTCAAAATGGACAATACTTCCTAAAATTTCTTCTTAAACCTGAATACTATCAAATCATACACTGATTGGGCAGTTACATTAAAAAAATACACCAAAATTTACATTATTTTTTGAATTAGGCAACCATTTAGGTATATATACAACATACGGTAAAACTGGATTCATTTAGTATTTTTTACTAAATATTATCGAACAGTTTTTTATTCTGTTTGATGGCGCATTTTTGATAAAGAAAATTAACAATTAAAATGAGAAAAACCTAACCAGAACTAACCTGGAACTAAGCATAACTAGGTAATTATTTGAAAGTTATTGCATTTTAAGGTCTTTTAGGTTTTTTCCTATAAAAAAAACTTCATTTCTGTCAAACGAAAAAAAAAACAACCTTAAATAATAACAAATTATTAAAAAACCATCCGAGGACATTGTAGCCCAATCAAATAGTACATTGTAGCAAGCATGAAATAGGCTATTTAGTTTTATTGTTTTAATTGGTCTATAAGGGTGCTAATAACAGTAATCTGTGGTTTCCCAACAAAATTTTTGATGGGAGAACTTTTGACAGACCAAAAACTACGAATTTTTTAGACTTTTTTCAGTTTTTTCGATATATCTTGAAAACTTATAGTCCCATCGATTTTTTTAAAGAGCATTAAATTTCCTATAATTTTCACTCACTAACGTCCCGTCTATCTCTAACACTAAGCGAGCTACAGCCCGTCCAAAATTGTGTATTTTTGCCAACATTGCAAAAAATCGCCAAATCTTCGTATTAACTCCTTTATATTTCTTTATAGGTAGGTAGGTAGGTTTAAAGTGAGTGGACTTTTTACGCCCTCCACCGCGACCGCTCGGTCTATTGTGGCTCATACCTTTTTATATTTCTCCCAATAGGATCGGACTTCTAATGAATCCAATACCAGATTGGGAGAAAGTTCTTATATCTCCTATTACTCGTGTCGCTACAGGACACGAGCACAATGTGTTCTGATGTGTCCTGGTGTCCCTGTCTCCTGGAGAGTATGACGAGCAGACGATTAGATCCATCATGTCCTCCTCTCCCGGTCTAGTGACGTGGGTAGCTACCAGGTCCTTGTTACAGGGACCAAATGTTCTTTCTGAGGCCGCATCTCCGGCCTTATCCTATGAAAACGGTTCTATCCGCTTTCTGTTTATAGCCAGGGAACCCCCCTTCCTATAAAGGCGTTTCTGTCCGCTTTCTGTTTGGATTCAGGGAACCCCTCCCAAGCACCTGCCCGTTCGGGATGGATTAGCCCTTCCCCGTGAAACAGGCGCCGGTGACTTTAGGGGCACCTTACGAAACGGATTCACCCGTTTCGGTCGGCGCACCTTTGTCTGCTTGTGACCTTGAGTGGCACCTCTCGAAACGGATTTATCCGTTTCGGTCAGGGCACCTTTGTCACTTTTTTACTATGAAAGCGGATCTGTCCTCTTTCTGTTTGGAGCTAGGGAGGTAATAGTCCACCACGGCAGAGCCCGCATTACCGCAGTAAGGCTAGATACTCTGAGAGGTCGCCCTGTATCTCAGAGGCACCGTTGGGGACACCTGTTTAAGGCACAGGATGTCATTCACTCATCAGCACGGTATGCTAACACCTTGAGTTAAAGCCTTGTGTTCATCTTAGCTTCGGATCCCGTTCCATACGCCGGTGGCAACAAGAGTTGCCGATAACCAGCAACTCTAGCGCATGTTCCAAAAGATCCTACTGGGCCCAACCACTCCTCCAAAGTATTATAAGAATCATAAAATAAATTAGAGTTAAAAATGGTTGACTTAAAAAAGCCAATAAAGTTTGTATTTATGAAGACTTAGTTCAAAATGGGGAACATATTATAAACACATCAATAAACGCATTAAAACAAAATAAAAAATCGACGGGTACAAGCGTTTTTTCAAAAAAAAAAACATACGAATTTTGAATGAGTTTATAGCTCGGTTTATAGATTATTTTAGGGTCACATTGTATACCCCAGTCGTTGCACCAAAACTTTAAAAACCCCTCTGAAAGAATAAGCGATGGGCTGTAGATAACAATTTTTTTTTGTTTTTAAATTGCATTTGGTGTAATCAGAGTTATGCTTTTTGTCCCGTCATACCATAAGATCGTAACACTGTGCGTCATCCCTCCCTCCTACCTACGCCCCTTCTTTACTCCTCCGCTCTAAAAACCAAAGCTAGGGCTTTTTTAAGTCATCCATTTTTAACTATAATCAATTTTATTATTAAGAAGTTAATACGAGGATTTGGCGATTTTTTGCAATGTTGGCCAAAATGGACAATTTTTGACGCTTGCTGTTAAAGCTAGACGGGACTTTAGTATGTGAAAATTGAAGAACATTTAATGATCTTTAAAAAAGTATGATATAAAAAAATCAATAGGACTATTAGTTTCCGAGATTTATCGAAAAAACTGAAAAAAGTCTAAAAAATTCGTGGTTTTTGGCCTGTCAAAAGTTCTCCCATCAAAAATTTTGGTGGGAAACCACAGATTACTGTTATTAGCACCCTAATTGACCAATTAAAACAATAAAACTAAATAGCCTATTTCATGCTTACTTGGGCCCTATGTTGAATGACAATTTGATTGGGCTATTGATTATTTAAGCAGGGAAACAATAAAAGAATGGTATCATATCATCTCTTTCACATGCATATTTATCTCACTTATTTTCATATTAAGTAGACAAAACTCTAGTATATATTTAAAATAAAGAAATTGTATTGTGAATTGTGTATTGATAATATGATTAAAAATTCAATTTTTCCGGACGCTATGTGTTTTACTTCTTACTGGCCATACTTTATTTAGAGTATAGGCGCCCTCTTGCACATATGTGTGTTGCGTATCAACTGCTTTTACACAGATATGCGGGACCACCGGCTTAACGTGCCTTCCGAAGCACATGTGAGAGGGTTTACTAGGCAGAAATACTACCCAGTGGTTTGCCATTGCCTTCTGTAAGGTGACGAGCTATGAAAAAGTCTAATGGACAAAACGGGAATCGCACCCGTGTCTCCACTGTGAGAGGCTGGTACCATTTACTATTTACAAGATTATTTGTTTGTTTCAAAGTATCTACATTTTATTCTATTTACAATACATTATATATGGTTTTATTTCTTCAATTATCCATATTCAGGTTTTGAAGACGGGCTAGCCAGGCAGGCCAGAGCTGGTGTTGGCTCTTGTGGTGATAAATAAAACGATTTTAGTTGTCTATTTCGCTGTTTACCGAGTGATCTTACAAACGACTGGAGCAGTTTGTTTTGCTTTAACTTGAGGCAGTTTATTATGTATTGCTGTTTACTATGGAGTAACAAATAAGTGAAATAAACAATTATATTGAAATATTGCTGTCTAAAAAAGACGAAGCCAATGAAATAGGTATAAATAATTTTAATAACCTGGGTAAAGAAGAAAACACGTTTTTTTTTTAACCCAAGGGCCCAGCGAATTTTTTTAATAATCTTTACTGTTTACTCTTTGGTAATATATGGTAATCCCTTATTCACGACACCAGAGAGGTCGAATAACTCGTCAGGAGTCCATTGTTCGGATAAAAGAGGTTTTTGTCCACAAAGAAAATATTTCCATCACCATAACCGCGGTAAGCAGTTGTATTTGGGAAGTTGGTTTTGCAGACAGTTTTAAATCAAATAAATTATTGTAAAAAAAGTTTTAAAAAATTTATTTTCTAGGTATTAAATTACTATTAAATGGTGTATTTAACCTAATTGTAAAAAATAATAATTTGAGCATTAGCGAGTTGATTACAATGATTTTTGAGATTCATAAAATATCGTTTGGAATACCAGAATTTATTGAACTAAAACCAAAAGCTTAACACGTTTATACCTTATTAAGGTATTAATAATTAAGCATATTAATTTATCATAAGATCTTTGTTTTATGGTATTAAGTGTTAGGCCTATTTCCTAATTTTTAATTAATTTGGAATCTAATTTTAATGGTTCAGTTAACCTTGGTATAAAGCACAATAATTTAAGTAGGTATACAGCGTGGTCCAGTTAGGTTACCTAATTGATACGGAAAACTTTTTTTATTTGTTACTTGTCAATAAATTTTACTCTTCATAAAAATTTGGGCATGTCCAAAGCTATATAATTATGTATATTAAAAATTTAACCAGTGTCGTACCGTTTAACACTTAATAGCGAAATAGCAGCACGGGCACACAAAAAAAAAGTTGTTTGTACATTTGACCGGACCCACCTACGCCCGGTCACCCTCCAGATTTGAGTAAATATTTTTTTATCGCTGTGACTGCAGTTTTTTGCAATTTTTTTTTGGATTTGGCATTTTACACAAATCTGGAGGGTGACCGGGCCAAACGGACTTCAAATTCGGATTCAGCGTGTCGAAATACATGTCCGTAGGTGGGTCCGGTCAAATGTACAAACAACTTTTTTTTGTGTGCCGGTGAATTAGTTACTATGACTGCATGTATGCTTTCTTAACATGTTTGTCAATCACCGGCACACAAAAAAAAGTTGTTTGTACATTTGACCGGACCCACCTACGGACATGTATTTCGCACGCTGAATCCAATTTGAAGTCCGTTTGGCCTGGTCACCCTCAGATTTGTGTAAAATGCCAAATCCAAAAAATTGCAAAAACTGCAGTCACAGCGATAAAAAATATTTACTCAAATCTGGAGGGTGACCGGGCGTAGGTGGGTCCGGTCAAATGTACAAACAACTTTTTTTGTGTGCCGGTGAATTAGTTACTATGACTGTATGCTTTCTTAACATGTTTGTCAATCACCGGCACACAAAAAAAAGTTGTTTGTACATTTGACCGGACCCACCTACAGACATGTATTTCGACACGCTGAATCCTAATTTAACGTCCGTTTGGCCCGGTCACCCTCCAGATTTAAGTAAAGTGCAAAAAAACAAAAAATTGTAAAAAACTGCAGTCACAACGATAAAAAAAAGTTGTTTGTACTTTTGACTGGACCCACCTACGGACATGTATTTCGACCCGCTGAATCCGAATTTGATGTTCGTTTGGCCCGGTCACCCTCCAGATTTGAGTAAAATGCAAAATCAAAAAAAAAATGCAAAAAATTGCAGTCACGTCGAAATACATGTCCGTAGGTGGGTTCGGTTAAATGTACAAACAACTTTTTTTTGTGTGCCGGTGTTAGTTATTGATCAAGAATAAACTGCCTTTGTTTCTTTTAAAGCTTCTTGTTTAATTAGACCTCTACTGATTAAAGTTTCATACACATTTTTCACAACCTGTTTTGCATCTAATGACATATGATTTCGACGCGACATAGTTATATATGCCTAATGGTTAATACTCAAGAAATACCTGGCCCACCCCTGCCCTTATGAACAAACGGGTTTACCCAATAACAATAGGTAATAAAATCGTTAAAGGTTTATTGGGGTATGGTCCGTCAAAAGCCATGACAATATACTTTGATACAGACTATACCTACCTTATGTATTTTATTTACATTAAAATTGGCAAATTTGTAACTAGCATAACCAGACATTTCCCGCGTGATATTGTTAATAGTTAATTAGTAAGTATATTGATGCGTAATTTATGTATTTAAGCAAAGAAATAAAAATGTAAATAATTTATCCTGGTTTATACCTCCGTTGAGCACTGGCATTTTAAATTAATTTTTAAAATTTTCATATTTTAGTAGAATATAAAAAAAATCAGTACACTCCATATTTTTAAAGTTGTCACTAAGAAAACAGAAAAAAGAACGGTGCCGGGAGAATCAATTTAACAGTGTAATAATTTATTTAAAACTTAACAGTTTAATAAAACCGTTTTACAAAATAGGACTAAAGCAACACAACATAACTTAAAAAAGCAAGTTTACCCATATTTTTATTTTTGTACGAAAACCTGACGGTGTCATTAACTAACACCAGAGAGGCGGGCAATGGAACATTTGTCCTCACCCATTAGAAATGGCACACATGCGATGAGCGACCGATCCGGTTTGTAAAATTTTATTTCATTTTTGTTTGCAGTGTTTAAAAACATCAGTTTGCATGAACGTTTTTGTTTACATCTAATTTTTAGGTAAAAAAAATATGCAGTAGCATATATATGCATTTCTAATGTAATAATTTTGTGTGTGGTTCATTATTATTAGGTCATCTTACGGACTTTAACCTCTCCGGCTATCAGCTTAACACAGCACTGCTTTTCGAGATTTTGTGTCATGAGTATTGCCGATTTTTAAATTTGGAGTAATAGTGCTCTGGCGTAAAATCCTGAAACTCTTAATTCAAACTGTGTCACTTCTCAAATTGGGTATTGTTCCTCTTCCCTTCTCTCTAGATAACACCCAGCAGGCACCATCAGCTAAGCGGCTACCTAGCTGGATAATTTGGGTTTTTAATCTTTTTAAAGATTTTTACATGCCGTTGTTATTTTTTGTGAAGCATCTTAAAACTATAAAGTAGTTTAAAATAAACAAATAACGTTTTGTTCTTTATTTTTGAATATTAAAAATAAATTCTGGAATTTAGCTGGGCGGCAATATATTTTATAACAGTATCGGATAGTGACTATGTCCACACTGTGGCTGGGGATTCATCACTGTTTCCACAGGGTAGCTGGGCATTCACCACTGTTCTCACAGGGTGGCTGGGCACTCACCATTTTGTCAAGAAAAATTTAATGTATTTTTAATTAGTAATATTTGGAATTAAAATAACAATAAGCTAATAAAAAATTGTCACACTTACTTAAATTCAAAAGACCGTAAAACAAAATGGCCGCCATACTAATTTTAAAGCGCTATAACTCAAAGGTAAGGGATAGTTCTTTGGTCAACAAGCTTAGAAACATGCCCAGCTATAACTAAAAAATAAAAAATAAGTTAATGGCAAAAAACATTTTTAAAAACAAGCTTTTATTTACATGCTTATAAAGAAAAAAAATTAAATAAATTAAACCCATCAATTTATTACACTACAAAATTTATATTATATAAAAGCTTGTCACGAGATTTACCTGTGTAGATAAACAAGAAAACCATATTATGTAACGTGATCGAATCATAAGTAATTCTAAGAAAAAAATATGTTTTTTTATAAAATAGGTAAATCTTGCGATAAGCTTTTATATCATATAAATTGTCTATTGGAATAAATTGATGAATTTGATTTAATTAAAATGTATTCTCTTCGTTTTAGAGGATGTAAATAAGAGCTTGTTTTTACTTTTTTTACTATTAATTTATATCACTAAAAAAGACTAGGTAGCTGTTTACCTTTGTCACTTGATACCTACATACTGCATTCTTTTAATCCCACGTTTTTTTTCGGTTTTTCATCACAAGCAAAAGGTTCATAAAAAAAAAACAAATACACTGGCAGTTCTAAATTCTAACCCAATTCAGTTTAAGTATTTAAAGTATCTAATACTAACAATTTAGCAATTTATTTTTGAATCATTTATTTAGTATGCCTATTTATTCATAAATGAGGATATGTCCTAGGTCAAGAAGCTAAATTGACTACATTGTCCTAGTAAAAACAATGAGTGTCACTTATTGCTAAGGGGCATTATAACCTTGATCTACTATTTATTGTTTTAATAGAAAGTCACTTTCATCGCTCAGATGTACGTACTCTATTAAAAACAGTAAGAATTTATGAAAGTCGATCGATAAACTGCTCCAAATTGTAGATTGTTTAGATAAATTTATTTTAAGAGATCTAAGCAGTAATAGGTTGAGTTTCTAAAAACCTAATAAAAGGGAAATTTTGGATACTAAAACTGGGTTGCTAGCCTATATTGGATTAATATACAGGGTGTAAAAAGTATGATGCTCACGATTGTAATGGGCGATAGTGGAGGACCTCAAAACAAGTTAAAAAAAGCTAAAAACACATGGGTCAAAAGTTAATTGTTTTCGAAATAAGACTTTTCAAAGTTTGAAAAATTTGGCAACACCGGACCGGTTTCATCGTAGCGAGTCGAACGTCAACCGTTTTTTGCGAGGTTTTACATATTTACACTTTTTTAAAGAGAGGTTTATTTACATACAAATAATAAAAATTACTTCTTGCAATTTATTTTGATATTTAATTTGGAATTAAATCTAAGTAAAAAACAATAAATTATTGTTTGGTTTTTATTTGTAATCAAAAAATAATTTTACTTACGCTGAATATTCATTTTAAGAACTCAGATTATTATGTTTTAAAACAGCACTTTTTATTTTGCTTGAAGAACAAAATTTTTCGGTTGCACACATACCGTTTTCAAAACACCTGCACTACGGTTGTCGTAAATTCATAACATATCGGAATTTTTCCCGATTTAAAAACGGACAAAAATATCGCGGCCGGTGAACACAATGTACAACTGACTACTCCACGCACAAGGCTTCTGGGAAGCTCTTTGAAACTTTTTGAAAAATCATAAAACTAACGAACTGAAATATTATTTTGAAAAATCATGAAACTGCCAGCATTTTTATTTTATTTTAATCTTGACTAATACTAGACCCATACAAATTTAATTATTGTGGCCCATGCCAGCCACAAAGGAAAATACGGGGCCTCAAACCACAAAAAAAGGTATTCGTAAAAAAATGCCCACCTTGATAAAGTTGACAAATACCTCTTGCTATTTTTAAGCAAATTGTGGTTAGTGCATATCTTTCGAAAGGGCATGAATTAAACATGTTTTTGACTAATTAGAAATACTCGATCAAAAAGTTGGCTCTTAGAATTATTTTTTACCTCTTTTTGTGGTTTGAGGGCCAGTACTTTTCTTTGTAGCTGTCATGGGCCCCAATTAATAAATTTGTATGATTCTAGTATTAGTCTAGATTTAAATAAAATAAAAATGTTGGCAGTTTCATAATTTTCCAAAAAGTTATTTGAAAATTAAAAATTGAAAATTTTGAAAAAATAAAATAAAATAATTCTAAAAAAAAATCTTAGGGCCCAGGTCAAAATATCTGAGTGGACCGCATAGCAGACCGCCCCACCTATCTCAGATTTCCGTATGATTACTCATGTGCCGAACAACCTGAATATTATAAATGAAACCCTATTTCCCTTGGTCACAGAATCACGCGTGAACGGCTGAATGGATTTCGCCGAGTCTTTATTTGTTGTGTTTTTTTATTGTCAGGAGAAGGTTCTTATAAAAAAAAAAAATAGGAAAGTTGTGCGGAAAATAAGAAAAATTTAGCCATTAATCCAATTAATTATAGCAAGCAAGCAAGAGACTTAACGCAGCTGTAGAGGCTAATTTGAAGCCAATATTTTCTTGCTTCCCATGTAACAAATGTATGAAAGTAAGGTGGATTAGATTAAAAATCTTACTTTAACGGAAAAATGTTTATATTTTGGCGATGTTCAAGATCTCAAATGAAACAAAAATATGGTAAATGATCCTATTACCGCAAATACAGAATTATTAATTTGTCTCATGATCCTCTTTGCTGCGGTTGGCAAAACATTTTATTTAACAATTTAGCCTCTTTTAAAAGACGTCAATTTTAAATTAACTATTTTTAAATGGTGAGCTACCGTACTTTGTTTTTAGAAAGTCGCTTAGACAATGGTTCAATTTTTGTTGAATTATATGAATATTTTTGCATTTTCTTTATTTGCCAGTCATATAAGCAAGCACCTGATGATAACGTAGATGATATTTGTTTGGTGTTGCTAATTCTTAGTTTAATGTTTATGTGCTAACAAGTTTAAATAAAGTAGGTGTTTTGTTTAATAAGTCAAACTTGAAATTGATGCTTTGGGACAAATTTTGCATAAAGGTAAGTTAAGATATTTAATGTAAAGACGGATTATTGAAATAAATACAAAAAATAATCTGTATCGTTATAAACGTTACAGAGTATTAGTTGCTGGAAATAAATTTTTTTAAATAATAAATTATTAAGTACAGTATAGACACAAAGACGGCTGGATATATTTATCAGTAGAGGCGTTGTGTTTTAAATTAATTAAGATAATCGAAGTCGAAGAATATCAATCTGGTTAATTTTGCTATCCAGTGTATATTATATAAAATTAAAAGTAATATCAGGTAAAAAATAACAGAGTAGGCGTCATAACACTTTCGAGGTACAGGGTTCCCCATAATAGACTACCTATTTTGATATTGAAATAAATTCTATGTGAGATAAGTCAGTAGGTTTTTTTATATTAGAAGAGATTTGAAAAAAAAAATATTTTTTATACTGATTTTTTGATTGTTTATTACTCGCGCTTACAAGTAAAATAAAGCTTCAATAAATTTGTAAAATTGATTTTAGGAAAAAACTTAAAAAAGCAAATTGTAGATAATTTAATTATATTTAATAAATAATTTAATAAATTGCTCTCTTTAACAATTTTGATAAAGTTACTAGTTTTAAAGATAAAGGATAAATAACGATTTAGCACACACAGGGGCCAATGCAGCGTATGAGTCAGAGAGACGGCGATACTTATCTTCTATGGTCTTTGGGCAAAGAATATAAACCTCAATAAGAAGCGACAATATTCGAAGTCCCAAAATTTTTAGGAGGGGGCTAAGCTGTTTAACTGTCAACCCGCTGCCGGCAGCTTTTAGTCCGGGGTTACATGTTTCGTTTAGTGCTTTGTTGAGTTTTATGTGCTGTTTCATTCGTTTCGTTCAGCTTTGTGGATATCTTAAAAAAAATGTGCATAATAATTGTGATACCTGTAAAAATTATAGATCACAATGCGAATCTTTAGATGTTAATTATTTGTTAATATACAGTGTGGATCAGCCAAATGGAATAAATTCAATATTAAATAAATGGGGGCATATTCGAAAAAATGCTTGGACATGTCGATTGGTATTTTTAATTGCGCATTTTTTTCAACTAAAACTCTTTATACAGGCTGTGTCATGTGACGGTGGCCAGTATGAACTTTCTTAATTTAAATGCAACACCCTGTATATTATTCAATTTTTGGTTTTTTCAAAGCATTCTAGACATATATTATGTACAATCTTCTATACCTATCTTCAACTGTTTCGTAAATATTAAGCGTTTTTAGGTTTATTGCATCTATTGCCTTTGCATCTTTGCCACTTTTGTGAGGGTTACTTTTTGTGCATATACCTACTAGAGGCAGCCGTGTCGCTCGGCTGTGCGGACAAGCGTGCGAGAGAGTAAGAAGAATAGCTGTATAACATTTCTCTCGCGCCTTGTGCTGATTAATTGGCAGAAGGGGTGTATACACCGCCGACAAATTAAGAGAGAGAGAGAGAGAGAGAGAGGGAAAGAGGTTATACACCTATTCTTGCTTCTCTCTCGCACGCTTGTTCCCAAGGCTGCCTCTAGTAGGTATATGCACAAAAAGTAACTTTCAAGAAAGTGGCAAGCATGCAAGCACAATACATCTAAAAGCACCTAATATTTCCAAAATAGTTAAAAATCGGTATAGGACATTGTACATGAAATATATCTAGAATATTCTGAAGAATCCAAAAATTGACTAATATACAGGGCGTTGTATTTAAATTAGGAAAGTTAGTGTTGGCCACTATTATATGACACACCCTGTATAAAAAGTATTTACTGAAAAAAATGCGCAACCAAAAATACCGATACACGTGTCCGAGTGTTTTTTCGAACACGCCCCCGTTTATTTATTATTGAATTTATTCCATTTGGCTGATACAGCACCCTCCTGATTTGTTTATTAAATATGTTTATGATTTGCAACATGCTTTTAAAACTAAGTTTGAAGACATTTGTATAAAACAGGAAGTTTCACATAAACTCTTAGATGAAATGGAAAGAATAGACTTTACCCATCCATGCAATGATTTCCCAAAAATGTACAATATAAAATAATTTATTAGGCTTAAAATATTTATTACAATGAAATATACCAATCGTGATCTAAAGTACCAGTCAAAAGATAAGAAAACTAAAAATTATATCACACATATAATCAATTTATAGTCACGGTAACAAGTCGATGTAACTTTCAGATTTTGTCATTTCAATAAACTGTTTGCCTACTTTTTTTTTAAGTCACTATTTTTCATCTCACTTTGAACATTTAAGCTCTAGCCTTTGGCATTTAGCCTTTATAAAACAAAAATTATTTATTTTAGTGATGTTTCAAACCACCTTTATTATCAAGTTCTTCCACTCTATTCTTTCCAAAATATCTCTGAGATTTTTTTCCAAATCATAAACCCCACTTTCAAATTTAATTAATTTAATGGGGAACCCTCTTTTTATTAAAGCATGCTGTACATTGTATATTAATATATTCTTACTAAGATATTTTGCTGTTGTTACCAATATAGGAAATGCTAAATTATATATTTATGTAATAAAAAAATTAAAGTACATTGTAGTGTTTTTTTTTACAGTAAAAATAAAAAGATATACATTTATAGTAAAGGTAAGTATTAAAGTTTATAGGTATCATTTTACAAAAAAAAACATCCCTCCACTGAATTTTTGACCCAGACACCCATAGAATCACATACCTTAAAACTCTTTTCTCTTTTTCTTTGAAATGGGAGATGTACATCAAGAGTAATTAGCGGAGGCAAAAAACTGTATACTATTCGTTTTTTTCCAAAATGTTATACAGTCAAATTAGTTAGACTTAAAATGGATTACAAAATTTAATTCTGCATAGGTACTCGAAGACCTCAAAAACCATATATTAACACTTACTTATTATTTTATTACAATTGTGAAATAAAGATTTCTTCTAAATATTTTGCATTTGTTCACACGAACATTACATAATATTAATTTTTTTAAGAAAAATTGCAATATTTAATCCCCTGTAAACATCGCTTTGCCCAAAACCAATTTTTCTCAAAAAAAATCTAATCTTTTTTGAGAATAACCAACCCTAAAAAGACTGCAAATAAAATTCCTTGAAAGGGACGATTTTTACATATAAATTTTTTTCCCGTGTAAAACTGAATTTTTACCGTTGATATTGCTCTCAGCGTACCCCCAAGCTGTTTAAGTATCATTCCGTCTACACGTGACGTCAGAAATTTGTTTCCCATATAACCAATGCTATTGGGAACTTTATGTCGCTTCTTATTGAGGTTTATATTCTTTGCTTTGGGATTTGAATCAACATATTTTTAATCGAGTAAGCACTTCTTAAGTTGCTATGAAAAATTGATTTTCCTAAAAGGTAATTTTTCTAATAAAGCATCATTAGGTTTAAA
The DNA here is from genome assembly GCA_019359885.1 of Listronotus oregonensis. Classification (NCBI taxonomy): domain Eukaryota; kingdom Metazoa; phylum Arthropoda; class Insecta; order Coleoptera; family Curculionidae; genus Listronotus; species Listronotus oregonensis. The sequence goes on from JAHBCN010000986.1 coordinate 102,629, forward strand.
CACGTAATTTAATGTTTAGTCTTAATTCTCATGGATTATTCAGTTCAACAATGAGAGTTTTTTGCGTGAAAACATAAAGAGTAACTTAATAGAAGAAGATGAAGCGACAGTACATACCGCTAAAAACTCTAAAAAAGTTCTGCGAGAAGTGTTTCATGGCCGACTCATTTCACCTTTTAGGGATTTAAATTGGCTTTAAAGATCCCCTGACTTTACGGCACCAGACTTTTTTCTGTGGAGCTATTTAAAGTCAAAGGTTTTTGCAACTCGTCCAGAAAACATCCAAGATCTTAAAGTCCGAATTCCTGAAGAGGTCCGGTGAATAGATCAGATTTTCCTTCATATTGTCATGAATCCTTTCTTGTCAAATCTTAAATAGTGCTTTGAAGTTAATGGCACCCTTTTGTAACCATGGAGGAACCTCGTGCGGGAGTAGTCAAGCATATATTGGTTTTTATCGAGAAAAAGGAGCATGTAATGCTGTTAAAGATCCAAATTTGGAGCAAAATGAAGTTGAAGAACTTGATGCTTTAAGCAGTAAAGGGGTTAAGCATATTTTAATTTTATTAGCATACTGTAGGTTCAGATAAAAATGTTAAACAAAGAATAATATTCCCTAGTTTCTTTAAATATGCAATGTTTTTAGGATAAAGTATATTTTTTAAATTTTTTACGCATATCATCTTTAAATGTTGCTGTTTTTAGGAGAAAATTATTAGGAGAAAAGAAGAAAAGCCACTTTTTTTTCAAAAAAAATATAAAACCAAGCAGTTTTTTAATTTTAAGTTTGTGTTATTACTGTATTAGAAAGTAAACAACATTATGAACATATGACAAGTGTTATTAATTTATAATAATAAAAACATGATTTCAGGATTAAATTGAATATTTAAAAGTCGTTTTTCTCAAAACTATTTGTTTGGGCTTATCCCCTTCTTCCGCCGAGGTCTTCAATAAGGTTCATGTGTTTATTAAAAATAATTTAAAGTATATATCTTACGTAAGGGGATTCAAAATTTCCCATATCTATACACTATTATTTTGATATGAAGAATTTATATAGAGGATGTTAAAATCTTATATGTCATAATAATGCTGTGTAATAATTCCCATAGTTATAAAAAATAAAACAATATATATTATTTGAAGTAACCGTGACCTCCACTTGTCCGAACACCTTTAATAAGTAGTTTTTTAAGTGCAATTTTTCCCCGAATTACTGTTAAATCGTTACAGGTTACATTCGACATAGATTTGTTTTCTAAGTAAGAATTTGATTAGGTGCTTTTTTATAATATGTGTTCACAATTGGATATTTAAGAAGTTTTCGGTTGAATTTTATTTTTTGTGAGATCAACTGATCGAAGAAAACAGCATGAAGCATTGTTTATTAAATAATTTATTTTTTATACTTATTAGTACACTATTTTTATTTTTTGTGGAACTGTTTAATATTGTTACGGGGTGTTCAAAAAAATGGTAAAGTGTTTTCCCAAAACTTTTTCGTACACCACCTTATTTTTTATCAAATATCACTGCAACTATTAAAAAAATAGGATTTATTAATTTCTCGATGCCACAAGTCTTTAAATAGCATACATGTTCATATATTTATCCCCTAGCCGCCCCTAGGCCCGATATGGCTAAATGAACATCACGCAAATAGCCTTGTTTATACAGGGTGGCCGTACATATTTTGACCCATTTTAATCGTGAATAACTTCAGAATAAATAAAGATATCAAGATGCAGTTTTCGCAGATACACTTATATTTCTTTAAAGTTTATTCTCCTATCTTCACCATTTTGCTGTGGCATTTAATTAGCTCAAAAACAAAGTGGCCGATTTTCCGATATAGAACAACATTGTTATTTTGAATGGAACACCCTGTATATGTTTGAATATTTTTAAAATTTAATATTTTTTCTTTAAAAAATGTAACATAAGCTATGTTTATCTCAAAAAACAACGCATTTATTGACCTTCGAAAAATTGACTGCATGTCGATCAAGAATATTATTTAACAATGAAAATTTGCTTCATATGTTACAAAAAAAAGTTCGAAAAGGTATAGGTTATTCACAAAATAATAGTTACGTTACTTTTTAAAAAACTACTGTAAATGTTGAAAATGCCTTCCGCCACTTGACGCACTTTTTTAAAATTCGAAAAACTTATTAAAACTATTAACTAAAAATTTTCAGGAATATTTTCTATTATGTTTCGGATATTTATTTTTAATTGCTCTAAATTTTAAGGCAGTGGACAATAACACCTCTTTTTCATATATCCCCACAGAAAAAATCTGGTGAACGAGGTGGCCAGAAAATAGGGCCCCCTTCTCCAATCCACTTTCCAAAATTCAGTGAATCCTTGGTAATGTTAGCATAATGTGGTGTAGCCCCATCTTGTTGAAAAAAGACGAAATTTAATAGATTTTTTTCTTGCAATTGGTGAAAAAAAATATTTTTAGCATATCACCGTAAGTCCAAGAGATTACAGTTGGTTCATGAAAAAAAAATAGTCCATACATTTTTTGCTTTGAGCTTTTGGCGAATCTCAAACGTGGTTTTTATATTGTCAAGGATTTTCTGTTGTCCAAAACCTGCAGTTATGCTTATTTACTTTTTCATTGAGATGTAAAGTGGCTTCGTCTGACATTATTAGTATATCTAAAAAATGTATGTTGTTCCTTACTAAATTTTTGAAAAATGTGGCAAATTCCACCCTCTTTGGGAAATCAGTTTCTTTTATTTCTTGTAACATTTAAATTTTGTATGGCTTTAATTTAAGTTCTTTTTTATGATTTCTTGTACTGTATGTAATTCTAGGAATATGGACTGAACTTGAGATGTTTTGTTGACAATGTTGAATCTTCCAGATTTATCTCCAGAATTTGTAACGTTTTTCTTACTAATTTCTTTTGATGGATTAAAGATCCTGTACTTCATAATTTTCTGTACCAGATTTTAATTGAATTTTTTGTGGGTGGAGCTTTATTAAAATGTTTCTAAATCTTCGCTGGTTTCTTTTATTAATTTGGTTTCGGCAAACAAAATAACACATGTTCCTTTTTCACTTAATGAGAACATTTTGCTCCGCCTAATTAAAATAACTTTTTAAAAATGACCAACAATGGCTGACAACGAGGATTGTTGTTGATATGGAAACGAGATAACTTATTCGACATACAGTCAATTCTTCGGAGGTTTTTTTTCTTATGCTACAATAGCGTTTAAATGCTTTTTTCAAGATACCATAGCTTATGTTAAGTTTAAAAATATTCAAACATATAAAGGCTGTTCCATTTAAAATAACAAAGTTGTTCTATATGTCATGAATGTCACAAAAAAATGGTAAAGATACGAGAATAAACTTTACAGAAATATAATAGACCTGGAGCCGAGAGGGTTTTTGCATGTATCTAGGCCCCACGCCGAGGCTTTGGGGGCTGATAGACATCGTTATTTTCCACTTTGAATTCTTGGTATGGCATCCCTAAAGTGTAGCGTTTAGGAGGGGTGAATTTTTAAACGTGTAAGTAATATCCATGCCTTTGGATCATAGGCTCCACTTTAATTATTAATTTATGTCGTCAAGAAGGTCGCCAAAGTCCGCGAACCAATATGCCATACCAATATGGCGTCACTTAAGGTCCGCCATACTGACCAAAGGTGTAATTTTTCCACTGTAGACATGGACCATGGGCTTCACGCTGTTGTTTCGTGATCTTTGTTAACAATGAACTGTAGAACAAAGAATTTGAAACGCCATACCTCTGGGCGTCGCCAAGTGACCGCCATAATGGGCGTTCATTGCTAAAATGACATGTTTGCCCCATTATGGCATTATAAATTTTAAGTATTTCTGATGATCCGCAGTCATACGGTATTAGAAACTCTTTAAAAAAAAGTCGAGGGTTTGGGCGATGATCTTAAAACACGAAAACCCAACGCAAATAAAATTTGACAGTCATTCAATAATAATAATTCTATCAAAGGGTAGGTTTTCAAATGCTTTCACGTCTTTGAATGCTTTTAAAATCTTCCTGGACTTCAACACAGAATTCGCGTATGGTTTTAAAAGCCATAGAAGGCGCATGATATTTAGTTTTGCTACCGTGTTTCAGCGCAATGCTCGTGCTCACACATAGTAGGAAGTCATAAAGCGCGTCGCAGACAGCATTTGATGTACCATTGTCGTATTTTATTAGAATTTCTGTGCACCACGCGATCTGCTGTTAACTTAAGGGGAACCCAACGACAACTTTCTAACTTCAAGATGATGGGGCAAGACCTTTTCCATTGAAATCATTCCAATCCCGGAGTACCCCGAATAATTTGATATGTTACACAATTATCTTCTTCTATTATTTGTCGAACAGAAGCTATGTTTTCTTTAGTGACAGCAGAAATTGGCCACCGCTAACGCAATTCGTCACTCAAAGAAACTCGTTCAAAGTTAAATTCGTTGAGCCAGTTGTACAAACTCCTAAAACTCGGGGCTTCATCACCAAAACCAGCCCCAAGTCTTTCAGTACACTGCTTTGAGCACAGACCACTTTTAAAATCATAAGAAATCATAGCAAGAAAATTTTTGCGTGTAAGATACATTTAACGCTAACAGACAAATTCTAAAAATTCACGAAAAATTAACGATAACAGTTATTGACTTGCAATTGCTTATGTTAAGACTTAAAAAAATGTAGATTTTGTTTTCAGTCTACTTCGTGTCATTGGTGCCTTGAGTATATTATTTTACAGAAATTTTCGGTGTGACCTACGTAGGTACACAAACTATTCTAGCAAACACCACAATTGAAGATGACGGTTGGGAGGACGAAACCACTTTCCGTGTATTAATCCCTAACGTGGAAAATATAAGCAAAGATACTTTTACTGCTATATTACTACATGTGCTTAGAATTTTTATAGAAACAACAAAATTTGTGATTTTATTTGTAATATTCATAGTTTTTGCGCTAATCTGTCCTTAATTTTAAGACAAAGTATGTGTTTTAATGGTCCATTATATTTGAATAAAATTTATCGGGAGGAACATAAATTCCTAGTTTTCCATTGTTCTCGTGACTGTAGATACTACTAAACAAATATTTTAAAATTATTATCGATAAGTAAAGTGTATTTTTAATACGTATGACAGGCCTATTGTTTATCAACATGATCAATCATCCGTACAGGCCCAACTTTTGAAGTAACGGTATGCGTTTGAATTAACGGTTGGAAGTTGTTCACCTCTAGTTTAGGTACACATTAAAAAACCGCACAAAAAATATTTAAAGTTTAATTAGAAATGCGCGGGAATCCTTATAATTTTAAATAAAATATTAGTAACGTTACTCACATTACCATTGACGAGTAAGTCATAACAATTCTTATAAGATATCTTTTTTTAATATAAATGGAGAATAGTTGATTTCCCTAAACTTCTCCCCCGAGTACAAAATACATATACTGAGTTAAAATATGAATGTAGAAAACGGCTAATTTGTAACTTTCTTTACTTAATTTTTTTTTATAAAAATAATGAAGATCCAACGCAAGGTCAAGTTTAATTCAAATTCAAAATAATTTAAAAATGCATTATTAAGGATTACCCATTTTGAATAAAACTGGATATATTAAAAATTAATATGTTTTTTTTCGATCTTTTTTTATATTCCTTGACCTCAAAAATGTTAAAAATGACCTACAGCTTAATACATTTAATTTTTTTTATTAACCTTCTCTTTGGTCTCCTATTTTTACCTTCTGTAGATCTGGACATCAGGTACTAACATTTGCCAATTTTGTTTAAAAAAAAAAAGGTAAATTATTAAAATATAAACCTATGCCCTCTTCACTCCCTTTACTTAAAGCGTAATGGCTTAACAACAATATCTTGCTTACTGTCTTCGGAAGTTATGTCGCCAACAAACAGACAGACAGACAAAAACAATTTTTAAGTAATCTAAGGACCCCCAAACACAAGATCTGCAAAAACCTTAAGCTGTGTTTTTTTTACCATTTGATATAATTTTTTCATATCGATAAAAGAAAAAACAAGATAATAAAGACCTTGTTAAAAAATTAGATGCAAAATCTTATATGTAAGTTTTCAGTAATTTTTTTTTCTGTTTTGTTTACCATTTACATACATACTTAACACCTGAACTATTTTTTAGGTGTTTAAATTTGATTTAGTTTTATTTCTGTAAAAAATCTGACCTTGACAACACCAGATGATACCAAACACCTAAGGCTCGGTACACACACGCGTTTTATGCCGCGCGGTGCCGCAGCGGTACTGCAATTGCGGTCTGTGATACTATAAAATAAATGACACAATGCACACATGCAAGCGGTAACGTCGCGGCAACACGCGTTCGTATTGCGTGCATTTTTCGCCGCCACTTCCCGCGGGAACGCAGCGACACCGCACACGCAAGTACGGCTCTCAGTACATTGTTCTTAATCAAACGCTACACACGCGCGGTTTTTTGTCGCTAGAAAAAAGCGAAATAGCGGGCAATTTGGAAGATTTAGACATAGAAAAAAAAACAAGAAAACATACATTTTGTACACAAGAAAAGCAAAAATTGCACGTTTTTTGCAAACCACATCCATCTCCGATAACAGAATGCGTACTACCGTCAAGTCGTGGCCTGATGCGTATTAATTTTTGCGGCACCGCGCGGCAAAAAAACGCGTGTGTGGACCTGGCCTAAGTCTAGTACCATAAAACTTTCCCTGAAAAATAATAATTTAATTGTTTATGTTGTATATTTAAAAAATATTATTGAGTACTATTTATATCTCACAATTATGTGGCAGCAGCAAAAATAAAATTATCCAGGGGGCGTTAGACACATGCTACCAATCTTACCTATTAGCTTTATTAGTAAGCTGAACCTTTAGGGTAAGCTTTGATATGGGTGACCAGTGACCACCTAGTCTTAGAGGAAAGCCTGAATTTACGAAATAGGTATTAACTACGGTCTTTAGGCGTATTGGTTGACTTTGGTTATTACATCGTTATTCATATTATGTTAAAGTTATCACCAAAATATTTTTGCCGTCATCACGAGCTATTTATAGTTTTTGGTTAATTGAATTAGATTATTTTTGAAAAATATATACTGACAGACGTTATTTTTAATCTTGATGAAAATTAAAATATGTTACTACAAAAATATAAATATCTCTTAACTTTGAGAAATATAATTTACCCAGTTTATATCGGTTATGTTAAAAAAAATGGATGGTTATAAACGCCTATTTATTTAGATGGATATAATTTTTATAGTCTGATATATATTATTAACCGATCTGTCATTTACAAATAATTATGAATTTTTCAATAGTTCGCGCAAATTCGATTACTGTGCTGTTCACAGTGTGAATCATAGAAACATAACCTACCCAAATGTAAAAGTAGTTATTGTATAATAACCCCGATTAATTCCGTGAAATTTGATATAGGAAGTAAAAATCAGCAAGTAGTAGCGGTGAACCTAGCATTTCTCTCTCTTTGGACCAGTCTATCGAAGACGGTTGAATAATTTCGAGAGTGAATTTCTCTTTGCATGTGCTTGTTTATAGTGCTAAATCTAAAAAAAAATCAAGAAAACGGTAGTGACAATTCACTTTCGTTGATTTTAGTCAGTGAACTGTTTTTAGAAGCATTTTAATGTCTTTTGGTGATTGTTTTAATTCAGTTCTTAACCCTAGACGTTTAGCTAACAAGGTAACATTATTTAAGATAGGTACTGTTTAAAGTAGAAAGTAGTTTGGAAACCACAACTAGCCATTCTCTAGGTAATTGTTAAATAACTCTCGAAAGATCAATATACACACATTCATATTAAAATTTTACCAATAATTTGTTAACTATTGTATTACCCTTGTTTTGACTTTTCTATTCTCTCTAATCTGAATGTTCAGAGGGTGGTAATATACCACTGCACCTAGACCTCAGTAGGTCCTTTGTGCTTCCTCTTGTAAGAGATTTACTGTATCGTCCAACCTATTGATTTAAAATAGTTGACGACGTCTTTATGTGATATCTCCCTTATTTTGGCTAAGTATATTAATAACATTTTTAATGCTTAGGCTGGATTTAGCGCTCAACTGACGGTCAGCACTGACATCGATCGAACGTCAATAAAAATGTATGATCAGCTACAATGTATAGAGATCGAACGCTGTTAGAACAACACCGATACGTCACGGTTTTATATCAGTTTGCCATATGAGACCGTGACGTATCGGTGTTGTTCTTACAGCGTTCGATCTCTACCTGATAGACTGCTACGCCCCCTGCATTGGTATTAATCAAACATTTTTATTAATTTAGCAATGTTTGACCAAAGACAGCACATACCGTCAGTCAAGCACTAAATTCAGCAACATTTACCATATAAGAAACTCAGAAGCTTAAAAATTAAATATTTATTCACACATCAAGGCATTGTCTCTATCTACGCATACAAAATGTATGAGCAAAAGTACCTATGAGAATTTGTATCACGATTTGATAATATTGAAATTTCAAAACCTATACCGAATCTAATCACAGCTTTAGGCTGGATCTGTGCAAACCTTTGCACATTGGCATAGCCAGGATTTAGGTTTGGGGTAGGCTGCTCAATAAAACCATATTTTTTCGAAAGACTTTATTTTAATATTTGTACAAATAATGAGTTAAAATAAATAGTAAACAATACATATATTAACCTAAATGCGACAGTTAGGGTACAAAACTAAAATGAGCGCCAATTTGAGAAAAAAATGTTACTTAAATCAAAAAAAAATGTCGCCTTTGGGGGAAATGCATCCCGACCTCCCCCCCTTCCCCCTTAATACGCCCATGCTTTGCACTTTCATAGGTTTTGGTTAATACTTTTATGCAAATTTACTTATGCAAAAGATATTACTAAATCCTGGTGTAAAACTAAAATCTGAAGAAATATTATTTTTATTTTTATGAATATTTACTTTTTGCAGAATTTCAATAAAGCAAAAAATAAAAATGAATATTAATAAACCTGTCTTAGTCTGTTAGTATTTTATTTGGAAAATAATTTATTGTTTTAAGCAAATTGTTATTTTTTTTAAATTTACAAATCTTCCGAATGTACATACATATAACTTAAAAAAGAAAACAAATGCACTTCAGCATAAACCATCCTTAGTCTATAGGTACTAGCTACCCACACATATTACGGAAATGTTTAGGGGAAAACTGCGCAGGCAGGCCGGAGGCCTGCTCTGTCCGATCGAACAAAGGCATTCTCCCACACCCACTCCGAAAGTCCCTAAGGCTACGCCTGTGCAGTTTTTTCTGTGATGATTTGCGGAATAAGTGTGCTTGGCATATTATAGTTGTTTTATGATTCTTTATCTAAAAAGAAAATAAGGAAAAAATAAAAACCAAAGTTAATTTTTTTATTAGTTATGTTGCCGAGAGCCTCGTCCTCTATCGTTTCTCTCGAGGTCTCTTAATATAGATTTTGACGCACAATGATAACAGTTATGAGTTTATATAATAATAAGATTTTTAATCGCAATTAAAAATAATATAATATTTACTTTTTTGGAATATATTTTATTATCTAATCTTTAATTATAAACACTCCATATTGTTTTGAATTCTAATTAAAAATTGTAGTTTCATAGAAACTTAAATTTTTTTGTCACTCGCGTCAAAATCCTGCTCAAGAGAAACACTTGTAAGTTTGGAGGTGTCGGGAGACGAGAACCTAATAAACTGAATGTTTATCCAAATGTTTTGATACAGGATTAGCACCTTATAAAATACATTTTTACTTCTAAAGCCAGCACTATTAATGGGCTACACTGAGGATAATGTGATATTTTTTTACGCAGAAACCGGAGAACCGAAAAAATCTAACGTTGTTTTGAACAACCATCTACAGGGTAATAATTTTTTCAAACTAATATATTTATAAGCAAACAAAACAGATAAGCTGATCAGACACCAACAAAGGTTATTTTATATACACTGCGATTTTTAATAGTGCTCCCGCCCTAACTTTTGAAGAGTCGAAATATTGAGATAGTTGGATCATTATAAGAATAAAAATTCGGTGCTCTTTGAAAAGAAAAAAAAAACATTAAAAGTGGCTAAAAAGGTTTGATTTGCACTGGCGGCCGCCTTTGCTTTTTATATGGACTATTTTTACAGACGGTGGCCGCCAGTTCAAATCAAAACTTTTTAGGTACATTTTTTTTCCTTTTAAAGAGCACCTAATTTTCATTCTTACTGCATTCTCGGCATGGAAAAAAACATGTTTTCATTTGTAAATATTTTGCGAGGCGCTATTGGGTTAATGGGGGGAGAAGGTTTGGGTTAGAGAGGATCCCATTAAATGCTTGTACCGGTTTTCCTTGGTACAATCAGATTTTTGTTAAGCAAGATCTAAAGCATGACGAAGTGTTTATGGTGGGCAGTGAGTGCGACGAGATAAACCGAAAGGTGTAAAAGAATAAATAAATCTATTTTTTTAAATCTTATAACTGATTTTATGCTCTGTGGATTATATGCTTTATTCGTAATTACGTATTTTTAATTTTGGCAAACATTTTTACCCGTAAAATAAAGAGTAATTCGAATTCGAGATTATGTTGAGTTTAAGTATTTACTTGTTTACTTGAATAAGATCCAAAAATTCTATTTCCGTTATTTTAATCACACACAGCTGTAGTCCTTGTTGGCTTATTTCCTACTTTTAAGACATTTACAAAATAATATAGTAATTAAAAGCGACAACATTATTTGCCAAACATTTAAGCTTTTTTTTCCAGTTTTTGATCTAATGCTGCTGACTACTATGAAATTTTAATATTATATTTGACAGAAACAAATTATAGGCAGATAAAATGAGTTAGTTATTTTTTGTATTAATGAATTAAACCTTATAATGGGTAGTACCTTTAGAATGCCGTAGGTTTAGTTTATCTTCTATCCTATGCTTGCTTAATCAAGACGCATTTTAAAGTTGTTTGGTAGTGTTGCAACCAAACGACTTGAGAAGGCATCCTCTCGTCTCGACTCGTAGACTCGAGAAAAGATTGCTTTTTCATCTCGGTCGGAATGCTTTTCTTTCGCTCGAGACCGTCTCTTGTTTCTTTCGTAATAAAAATATGGTTTATCTAAATCAGTATTTCTCAAAGTGGGCTATAACACCCCCTTGTAAGCGCTGGAGGCCTAGAAGGGGGCGGTAATGGGTCCAGCAAAAATTGAGGGCGCTGATGTGATTTAAGGGGCGATTGATTATTTATAACTTCAGCTACTTCATATTTTAAAATTCACTGAAATTAAAATCCTCCTACTACACAACATGTATTTATTAGTTCATATTTATATCCTATTTTATTGTATAAGTATAAACTAAAAATATATTAAATATTTATTATTTTTAATGCGTTCGCAACGCTATTTATATCTTAAGTTATTTAGTAATAGGTATCAAACACTGAAAAATATTCGTGTCTTCAAGTGTCGCAGGTGAGGTCCCCCCCTCAGAAGACACATATTAGAAATAGAATAGAACCTCTAATCTAAATACATACATCAAAGTAGTTCCTAAAGAAAAATTTTGATTACTTTATACCTAAGTTATGATTATGGAACAGTTTTTAAGAAAACAGTGATATTTATTATATATAATATATATATATATATATATATATATATATATATATATATATATATATATATATATATATATATATATATATATATATATATATATATATATATATATATATTGTTTATTTTGATCTTTAATACTCCTTAGCGTTTTTAATTCTAATTTCAAATCGAAATTTTGTATTGGCTCATAATTTTTTGCCGTTTTGGTCGAGAAAACAAGGGTCCTCTAGATAAATAAGGCATTCTCTTGTCTTATCTTGAGCTTTAGAATGAGAAAATAATCAGTCTCTCGTTCTCGGCGTGCTTGGTACAAATTAACTTTTAAATTTTTTTTTGGGCTGTTTAATTTAAAGATGCTTTTATCTAGTAATTAAATATTTTATTGTTAATTTATACTTTAATCTGATTTGGTTTTAGCGTTTAAAAATAGCCCTGGAATAATAAACAATGACAAAATCATTGTGGTTTTATTATATTGTATATTTTGTTCCATGGCCATCTTTAAGTTAGTTATTAACTAGATTCAAAGCATCTACTTTATTAAGTCTAAGATTGTTCTTTTCGTTTAATGTAAATGTAACAGAAATAGTTTTTTTCCCAAAACTTCCTGACCTAATACAACATACTAGGCATGTTGCGGACGCGGATCTTGTTTTTTTTTTACAAGAAACTTATGCTCCAATCCTTCACTAAGTAATTAGATTGGTAATAAAATTATTAAATAAATACTATTATAGTTTCCGCATCCGCATAACATCAGCTTAACATCCGCATCCGCAACATCCCTATAACATATACTCTCAAACAAAATTCGGTATACAAAATCTTTCCAAGAGCATAAATTGAATATGAAAAACAAGACCAAGTTTATTTCTTATTCGAAATAATAAAAATTGGCAGAAAAATTTGTAAAAACTCACATAAAAAATTATTAACCTCCTCCCTATTTTGACTAAAACGGAATATATTTAAAACATTACATTTTTAAATCCCTTGACTCTAACAAGCTTAGAAAGCCCTTCTTAATACAGTGTGTCTCAAACTTGGCCTACATGTATTTCTATCTTGCTTAGGATACAAAATAGAAAAATGTGTAAATGGGGAAAGGTTTTAAGGGGATGTAATGCTGATTCTGACTGTTCAGTTAAATTTTTCCTTAAAAATTTAGTGCTGAAGATATTAGCGAAAAACTGAAAATCGTGGTATTAATTTTTGCTTGTGCTTTATTTGTTTTAATTTTTACATGTTTCAAACTGTAACACTTTTTGGTGACGAAGATTTTGGCATCAATTTTGTTCTCCGATCGTCTTTTGTTTTTTAGTTACTAACCAAAACTTTCGATTTTTATACGGCGGTTATCTTTGCCTTTTCGATATCTAAATATAGACCTAGAGGCGAGTGGGTTTTTGCATGTATCATAGGCCCCACGTCGAGGCTTTGGGGGCTGATAGACAACGTTATTCCCCACTTTGAATTCCCGGTATGGCATCCCTAAAGTGTAGCTTTTTGGAGGTGAATTTTCAAACGTGTAAGTAATCATGCCCTTGATCATAGGCCCCACTTTGATTATTGATGTCCAGAGAGGTCGCCAAGTCGCGAACCCAATATGCCATACATATGGTCATTAAGGTCCGCCATACTGATCGAAGGTGTATTTTCCACCTGTAGACATGGACCATGGGTCCCACGCTGTTGTCGGATCTTTGTTAACAATGAACTGTAGAACAAAGAATTCAAAACGCCATACCTCTGGGGCATCGCCAAGTGGCCGCCATAATGGAGCAAACATGTCATTTTAGCAATGAACGCCCCATTATGGCGGTCACTTGGCGATGCCCCAGAGGTATGGCGTTTTGAAATCTTTGTTCTACAGTTTATTGTTAACAATGATCACGAAACAACAGCGTGGGGCCCATGATCCATGTCCACAGTGGAAAAACTACACATTTCGGTCAGTATGGCGAACCTTAAGTGACGCCATATTCGTACGGCATATTGGGTACGCAGACTTTGGCGACCTTCATGACGACATAAATCAATAATCAAAGTGGGGCCTATGATCCAAGGGCATGGATATTACTTACACGTTTGAAAATTCACCCCTCCTAAAAGCTACACTTTAGGGATGCCATACCGGGAATTCAAAGTGGGGAATAACATTGTTTATCAGTCCCCAAAGCCTCGACGTGGGGCCTATGATACATGCAAAAACCCTCTCGGCTCCAGGTCTAATAGCTCTTTAAATTCCCTTTTTAACGAAACCCCACTTGCCATTAACAGTTGTCGAAACATATATATCTGCTGGTAAATTTACTGCATGTTGCTCCGCTTCTTGTTGCTGGGAATCCCTCTAAAAAATCAATCCGGCTGTTGGAGAGTGTTTAGATGGCGATCATTTTTAAATGATTATTAAAAACAATTTGTTGCAATATTCTAGTGAATTGTGTGTAATAAGAAAAATGTTTAAAGGTGCATTTTTTCCATAATTTATGCAAATTATTAACTTATAATTTTATTTTAGATGCTGAGTTAGGTTCAGTTAAGCACTAATATTGCTTTTAACATATTTATGACGAAGATCAGTATGAAGTTAGTGCTAAACAGTGTTTTAGGCACGCCATCATTAATTACCAAAATGACCTTAGGCACATTATGTAACCAATAAGACTAATTTATATATAACACCAACTTTTTACTTCATTTTGCAATAAATATTTAAAATAAAACGTTATATTTTAAAGGCAATAAACCCATTGTAAACTTGACACTGAAACAACCGCAAATTGCCCAGGGATGGATGACCAACTCACAAGTAGATACCAAAGCACAAAAGGTAATGAACTGAGAGTGAATCAGTTATTTAACTTGGTTTTATCGTTTACACGATTTGATATGGCTCGGTAAAGGTCTTTACCGTAAAATTTCCTCCTTATTAAGTTATTTGTCTATAAATCGTCAATAAAAAGGATATATTACAATGATTTAATTTCTTAAACGAATCATGATTAGGCAACGCGGTAACACAATGGTTAACCTTGTCTTTAGTTTATTTCTTTTTTTATTATTATTACTGTTTTTGAACATCCATAGTGTCTCAGAGTAAATTTCCCTTTTTAAACAGTGCTAAAAGAAAAAATTATAAACTTATAATCGTTTTATTACAAAAATATGGCAGAGTTGTCCATATATTGACCGTCTCTTCCCAGGAACAGATAAGCTGTGATGGGATGCATGATTGTGGAACTTCGTATTCTCTGTTGGGAGCTGCTAAGGAAGAAATTATATTGGCCGACTTTTTGGGGCCAAACCCGAAAAATTATCTATAAAAGAGCGACAGATCCCCTACAGGTCGTCGGTGGATACGAGAAGAAAACTTTCTTGTAAGAGTAAAGTTATTAATCAGGCAAACGACTCTTCTTTAAGTGCAATCAAAACTGCTAAGAATTGTAAAAAAACGGTATTTCCTAGAAATAAAATTCCCCAGATATGTTAACAATATTCCAAGCAGGGTCTAATCTAGGAGTATACGGATTAGAGGGGGAGAAATACTTTCTGGCTCGAAACAGAAATCCCAGTATTTTTTAGAGTTGTGGTTATTATGGATATATTGTGTTTTTCCGATCAAGATATTCTTAAATATATCATCAACAAGGTTAAACGACTTCCTGTTTTGTAACAGCTCAACCTTCATAGGTCAAAGAAAAGTATTGACAGACTGATTTTCTTAAGGTATTAAATTGGGAAATATCTTTGATACCCAATCGAATATTGAAAAATGTATTTTACAATGAGGGGAAATAATTTCAGCAAAACTATGGGTGAAATTTATTGATCGTTGATGTGAAGAACAAATTATGTTGGAGTCCCCTGTATTAATTTGGTAAAAACTAGAAGAGGACCATCTATAATGACAGAGTGTGTTTATGAGCGCATCATGCCAGACCTGGTCAAAAGCTTTAGATATGTCAAGAGCAACGATCTAGTCAGGAAAAGTCCAAGACTTGTTCCAGTTACGATACATATAAGGCAGTATGAATGATGCCACTCATGTTGAAATGGAGATAGTGCTTGACGATTTTTAGGTTAGTGTCTTGAGCATTTATAATGAACTGTTATCTAAACTTTTATCATAAATAGCTAGGTTTAACGTGGGTGGACTTTTTACGCCCTCCACTGTGACCGCTCGGTCTATTGTGGCTCACACCTTTTTATATTTCTCCCAATAGGATCAGCCCTCTAATGAATCCGATATCAGATTAGAAGAGAGTTCTTACATCTCCTCTTAGTCGTGTCGCTACCGGACACGAGAACAATATGTGTTCTGATGTGTTCTGGTGTCCCTGTCTCCTGGAGAGTATGACGAGCAGACGATTAGATCCGTCATGCCCTCCTCTCCCGGTCTAGTGACGTGGGTAGCTACCAGGTCCTTGTACAGGAACCAGATGTTCCTTCTGAGGCCGTATCTCCGGCCTTACCCTATGAAAACGGTTCTATCCTGCTTTTTGTTTAAAGCCAGGAAACCTTTTTCCCTATAAAGGTGGTTCTGTCCGCCTTCTGTTTGGATTCAGGGATCCCTTCCTAAGCACCTGTTTGTTCGGGATGGATAAGCCCTTCCCCGTGAAACAGGCGCCGGTGACTTTAGGGGCACCTTTCGAAACGGATTCACCAGTTTCGGTCGGCGCACCTTTGTCTGCTTGTGACCTTGGGTGGCACTTCTCGAAACGGATTTATCCGTTTCGGTCAGCGCACCTTTGTCACTTTTTTCCTATAAAAGCGGTTCTCTCCGCTTTCTGTTTGGAGCTAGGGAAGTAATAGTCCACAACGGCAGAGCCCCGCATTACCGCAGTAAGGCTAGATACTCTGAGAGGTCGCCCTGTATCTCAGAGGCACCGTTGGAGACACCTGTTTAAGGCACAGGATGTCATTCACTCATCAGCACGGTATGCTAACACCTTGAGTTAAGCCTTTTGTTCATCTTAGCTTCGGATCCCGTTCCATACGCTAGCCAAAAGAGTTGCCGATAACCAGCAACTCTAGCGCATGTTCCAAAAGATCCTACTGGGCCTAACCACGACAACGACGTGTAAACACAGCGGTTGGGATAAATAGATATATGAAGCCTTTATAAATCGGAGCTGCCGGATTTTTAGAGGCTGAACTCCCCAAGTATCTGAATTTTTGACCACTCTGTAGTTCCATCACAAACCTTATTTCCACTAACTTTACACCAGTATGTCGTGAAATTTGACCCACACATAACGGTCCACAATATTTACTGGTTTAAACCCTTAAAAATAATAATAATTTACTTAGCAAGTTATATAATAATTTAAAAACAGTTAATCATATCCTTCACAGTTTAATAACTTTACATCAGAATCGTCTAATTACAGCTTTGTATACAACGTATTCCTCATTTTTATGTTTTATTATTTTTTATAACACATGCATTAATAATACATATTTCAGTTAGTTGTTATTTCTAGCAATTCATGCTAGGCTAGGTAACTTAATTAATCGCAGCAGATCAATAAAACTGAGTGATATACACTTTTCCGGTAAAACGAGAAAAAAATCATGTCTATCGGACCACGAGTCCAAAGTCCTGACTGACAATTTATTAATTATTATTTATTATTAACACTGAATTACATTTACACGCTAAATCTTAGTTTTTTATGGCAAGGCAGTTTTTATTGCACGCATTTTGCATTGCAAATTATTTTTCTCGTGTATTTTAAGCACGGTTTTTTTATGATAATAACTAGTCATCCTCAAATTTGTCATGGTAGCAAAAAATAGCTTGCCAGATTTCCCAGTTTTGTGTTACATGTAACCTGTTTTTTATCTTAAAAATAATATCTCATTTATCTTTATTGCAATAAATTAGGCGGAGAAATACTTGGTCATTGGTAATATCCTTACTTTTCACCAGTTGCTGAGATACCGAACTTTCGGCAAAAAGTACGGCAATTAAATCGCTTTAGCTTCGTTTACAAAATTTGGTATCTGGGAATTTTTAAGCATGCACAATAAAGCAGTGACACGGTACTGTTGCCAGATTTTACTAAAAAATGATATGTTGCCATATCTCAGTAAGCAGTGGAAATAGAATTTCAAAAATTTGGGATCTTACTGAATTTGACACGCCGGCGTCGTGCCGAATCCATTGCAATGAAAATATATTTATTTAAGGTAGGTTAGGTTAGGTTTAAAGTGAGTAGACTTTTTATGCCCTCACCGCGACCGCTCGTTCTATTGTGGCTCACACCTATTTATATTTCTTCCAATATAATCAGACTTCTAATGAATCCGATATCAAATTGGGAGAGAGTTCTTACATCTCTCCTTACTCGAGCCGCTACCGGACACGAGCACAATATGTGTCCTGGTGTCCTTGTCTCCTGGAAAGTATGACGAGCAAACGATTAGATTCGTCATGCTCTCCTCTCCCGGTATAGTGACGTGGGCTACCAGGTTCTTGTTACAGGAACCAGACGTACCTTCTAAGGCCGTATCTCCGGCCTTTCTCTATGAAAACGGTTACATTAACTTTCTGTTTAAAGCCAGGGAACCCTTTTCCCTACAAAAGCGGTTTTGTCTGCCTTCTGTTTGGATTCAGGGATCCCTTCCTAAGCACCTGCTTGTTCTCTTGTACCCTTCCCTGTGAAACAGGCGCCTGTGACTTTAGGGGCACCTTTCGAAAGGGATTCACCCGTTTCGGTCTGCTTGTGACCTTTGTCACTTTTTTCCTATGAAAGCGGTTCTGTTCGCTTTCTGTTTGGAGCTAGGAAAGTAATAGTCCAGCACGGCAGAGCCCCGCATTACCGCAGTAAGGCTAGATACTCCGAGAGGTCGCCCTGTATCTCAGGAGACACGTTGGAGACACCTGTTTAAGGCACAGGATGTCATTGACTCATCAGCACGGTATGCTAACACCTTGAGTTAAGCCTTGTGTTTGTCTTGGCTTCGGATCCCGTCCCAAACGCTAGCGGCTGGAGTTGCCAATACCCAGCAACTCCAGCGCATGTTACAGAAGATCTTACTGGGCCCAACCACGACATCGACGTGCGAGCACAGCGGTGGGCTATTACGTATAGTAAAAATTTGTGAAATTTGTCTTAAACTGAACAGTGATATTGGCAGTGTTGACAGATTTTACTTAAAAATGAGATGTTGCCATACCTCGGTAAAAAAAAGTTTGGGATCTTGCTAGGTTTGGCACACAAAATGTATTGCAATAAAAATAAATGGAACATTCCCTTTAAGATAAAAAAGAACAAAAGTGTAGCACAAAACTGAAAAATTGGTCTACAGTATCACTATTCAATTTTGCATGCCAAAAAATCACCGGATACAGGATTTTGTAACTGCAGCTTTAGCGATTTTAAAGATATTTAATTGTAAGTATGACTGTACTTTTTACCAGCCCAGTTTACCTGGTGACAAAGAAATCACTACCAAGCCTTTTATTTTCTTGAATGAAAACATAATATTGCCTTTAAATTTTATGAAGATATACAGAGTGTCCCAGAAGTAATGGTACACAGAGCAACAGCAGATTCCTTAGGTCAAAATAATGTAATTAACGTAAACTTGCCTTATCCCAAAGTTGATTATAACTAAGATACAGGGTGTCAAATTTTTGTTTTTTCGGAATAATTTCTTAACTAAATGACAAAGCGGTACAAAATTGGGGATTTGGGGGTTGTTTGAGGCGAAAAATTTAAATTCGTCCATGCTTTTAATGTTGTCAGTAGAGGGCGCCAGCTACAACCTACCGCACTTGTTTTAAAAGGCATAACTTTTTTAAGCTTACTATATTGACCTGCTTATTAAAAATAAAGTTACTATAATTCCCTCTACGTCAAAAATGTATACCTTATTTAGGCCTCTAGGAACAACTGTTTTCGAGATAAACGCACTTTAAAGGACCTCGCAAATTTTCTATGGGGAATGGGTCCCGGCCAATTGTTTTCAAACTTTGCAAAGTAATAGTTTTCAACACGCTGATCAAAAGTCTCCACAGGCACAAAACCCTCTAACCCCTCTAACCCAAAATCACCCTCAAAGGTCTTCAAATCCACAGTGACCTTTAAGGCTAATTTTTGGGGGGTAAGAGGGATTTTTGGGTTTTGTGCCCGTAAAGACTTTTGATCAGCATATTTAAAACTATTACTTTGCAAAGTTTGAAAACCATTGGCCAAAACCCATTTTTCATAGGAAAATTGCGGGGTCCTTTAAAGTGCGTTTATCTCGAAAACAGTTGCCCTGAGAGACCTAAATGAGGTAAACATTTTTTACGCAGCGGACATATTTACTTCTTTTTTAATAAACAGGTCAATATACTAATCTTAAAAAAAGTTATGCCATCTAAAACAAGTGAAGTAGGCCGGTGCTGACGTCCTCTACTAGCAACATCAAAAATATGGACGAATTTGAATTTCTCACCCCAAAGAACCCCCAAATTCCCAATTTTCTACCGGTATGTCTTTTAGTTAAGAAATAATTACGGAAAAACGAAAACAAAATAAAAAGTTTGACAAGTTTTATAACTTTGGAAATTTGCAATTGTTTCGAACTAAGGCATTTGCTACAGGAAAACTTAAAAAAATACCTATTACGTTTTTATGATAGTCATTTGTTTCCTATTAACATCCATATAATTATATACTATAACTATCTAATAATATAATAATTTGTCTAATGTGGATATTATTTATCATTATTTATAGTAGGTAGGTATATATATTTATTTGTCTGTCCACGTGATTTTGAAGTTATGGCTTGAGCTAAAATCATGAAATTTGGCACAGTGGTAGTCTTTAGCAGTGGCTAGAACCTAACGAAGCCCGTTTTTTGAATTTTGCCCCCGGGACAAAAATAGGAGCAAAAAAGTGTTTTTTACCGTTAGCCGTACGGAAGGCGTCTTACGGAGACAGAGGCTACTTAATATTGTCTCTCGCCTGGCGGAGACAGGCTTTTCATCTAGTCACATAATAATGTGCGGTTGTTTTGACATTTTAAATCTCCATTTTCTCGTAAACCAACAAGACAGAAAAAGGACATAAAACAAAATTTGCATATTAAATTATATATAAGGTGTTCCCTTTAAAATATCAAAATGCAAGCCACCTTCGGATGTTATTCTATCTAAAATCGGTATCTGATGATACAATATTATATCATTCCATGATTTAAAGGTAGTATGTCGTCATTTAAGAAAATAAAAGGCTTCGTATTGATTTTGTTTTCCCCTGGTGTAAGATTTTTGATTGTTTCATGATATTTCCAAATGCACTGGGAATTTATCAACTACATGTGATTTAATTACCAAATTGTTGAAATGAGCCCTAATGCAAATATTTGCAGAAAAGCTATGGCAGTTAAAAAACAATGACTTGTGAAAAAAATTACCTTGACCGCAAGTAGGTGCAACAGGCTAATAAAACAATGGGTCAGGTTTAACAAAGAATTGCTAAACGAGATACAAGTGATTGTAATGTTTTGAAATTACTAAAATTTCTTAAGCAAAGTGATTAAAGATCTTGCAAAAAATTAATGAAGCTAAAAAAAGAACACGGATAAATAATAAAAATAAATCATCATCCCATTATAATTCTCCTGCATGTAATTTTTTCAACCAATAAAATAAAAAGAGAAACGGAATAGACATATAAATCAAATTTCTGTTTTAAAAATTGTCTTGACAAAGTTCAGGCAATACTATTTTCGAAAACGCAAAACAAAAAAGTGCGGAAATGGAAATGTTTCTTTATCCCGTCCCATGTCATTGCACGACCAAAATGCATATTTCTTTTGTGACTCATAAAGTGCGAAAATTCCACTCAGTTGCTTTTGTGAACTATGCACAACTGTATCTAAAAATATTCTTCAAAGCGCAGATTGCACCCAATTTGCATTTTGTCAACGTCGATGAGAGCCACATTACTGACTTTATATCAGATTTCGTATTATAGCGTATGTACAAAGGAGTTTCCGAAATATACGTTTCCAATACGTTTTTTTATCTTTTAGACAGTCCACAAATAGTACAGTCATTTGGTAGTTTTGCCTGGAAAGTTTTCCGGGAGTTTTGAAAATTGGTTGTTTTATAGATTTTGATGTGCTCTTTCTGAATTTCGACTTTGCCACCTCGTATTTTTGCCGCTCGCACCACCATATTGGAAAAATGCCTCCTAAAAGTAGTTTTTTGGCAATATCTCCTTTCCTCATTTTGCAATAAAAACAGCTTTACTAACTCATTATTCATCCAACCTGTGGCATTTAATTTAAACTGATTATATTTGTAAATTATAAAATTATATTAAAAATAATTATAAATCTCAACCATACTTACTATAGATATTACATTATACTATAATATACTAGTATAAATAGATATTAGATATATAACATATATAAATATGTTATATATCTAATATTACACCAAGTAGTTTGGAATCCCGACGATCACGAAAAACTGCTTCAGTAGAAACACTTTTGATATAGATCTTCTTATTCTTTTGACGGCTCTTTCTACGCGCTCAAACATATATTTTTTCAAATCAAGAAAAGAAAAAAATTCTCAACAAATAGATTCTACTAAAATTATCATAGATAAAACAGCCGCCATCATATTTTATTCTTGCATGCCTTTAGTGGCTGCGATACAACATCTGCATTATTTTATCAAGAAAAAGTAAAATGTGCTCCAAAAAATGCAGATATAAACGAGATTATTCAGGTATTTAAAAATGCAAATGCGGATCTAAAGATCATTGCTAAAGATGGAGAACGCTTTCTTCTTGAATTATACACCTACAGTAATTCGAAAAGTAAAAAAATATATGTCTTTAAATAACTATTGATATGCATGCTTCACAACATCAGCATTTAAAAGTAAATTTAATATTGCGTCGCTACCACCACAGAGGCAGCAGCACGACAACATTCGCTCCGAACCTACCACCAGGTTTAGCAGTGGTATGGGAATGAACAAAATACAGAGCAATGGGGTGGAAAAAAAAACAAGAATGGGCTAATTCCTGTCACCACGCTCTGTTATATGCACGAATTTTAGCGGTACCTGTGGTAACTCGCAAGTTCCATTACCAGATAGCAATGATGAGGAAGAAACTGAGACTATTATTGAGCAAACATATGATCAAATCAAAAACGAAGAGGATTGCGATGAAACTGATACTCCCATCGCGGATGATGTAGATAAAATTCGGGTCTGTGACGTTTCGATTGGTACTACAGACAATGAATTCGCAACACCTGGTCCATCAAGAACAGCGAATCAAAGGAAAATACGCTAAATTTCCTTATATTAAATTGCATATGGATTAGGCCTATTGGGGATACCACATTAAAAAAAAACGCGCCGCTTACTCTACCTCAAGATGGTGTGGAAATGAGTTTTTTGGCCAAAACACGCGTTGGAGTACACTTTGCGGCGCCCGTACGCCTAAACTTTTGACTTCATGAAAAAAGATGGGTACATAAATTGTAGGTACCTGTATCTAGTTTAATTTTGTATATTACTGTTTTTATTGTAAAATGAGTCGGAAAGGAAATATTGCCGAAAAAGTGCTTTTAGGCGGCATTTTTCCAATATGGCGGTGCGAGCGGCGAGGTGGCAACGTCGAAATTCGGAAAGAGAACATCAAAATCTATAAAATTACTAATTTTAAAACTACCGGAAAACTTTCCAGGTAACCCCTATTTTTCGAACCAAATGAATGTACTAAAAGGCTTAAAACCTAAGTACTAACGTACCGTGGGTGTCTTAAGTGATATAAGGGATAGTTTATTAACACGCAACTTAAAGCCTTGCAGGTTTGGACTGAAAGGGAATACATCTGCAGGCAGCAGGTTTTACAATCTGGAACGAACAAAGTGGAGCAGAAGCCGTTGAAATACCCATAAAAGAGGGACAGATCCCTCAGTAGGCAGGGAAAGAAAACTTTTTTAAAGAGTGGGATCATTTATAAGGCAAGCGGCTTTCTAGCCTAGACGATTTCTTGGTATTAAGAGAAGAAAAGATGCACTCATACGCTTTACCTTAAAAAGGATGGTCATTTTATGAGGAACAGAAGCATCTGGTACATTATCGCTAATTTTTACACATTGTATTTGTAGAAATTAAACGACCAGGAAATATTTCATACCGTTTTGTAGAGAGATTTTTTTAATTATTAGTCTTAGTTTAAGCCCCATTTAAAAAAAAAATATTTTTCTGCATTGGGTCTTTTTGGTAAAAAATAGGTTAGTTCTGTGGAAAATTGTTTACTAAATATAACCCACAGCATAAAGTCCGGTCAAATTAGACCAAAAAATAAGAGTGAAGGTACATAAATTTCTTCTTCTTCTCTGGGAGCCGTCTTGATTCACTACCAGAGGCAGCGCAGCCTCTTGGGCTTTTTGTGCCTAATCGTCCATTTTCTTTTTTACCAATCCTCCCATTAGTCTTGTTTCTTCTACAAGTCTGTATAATATGTGGGCTCATTTCCGGATGCCCAAATAATGCCTAAATTTACATCAAGATGAAAGTGAGTAAAATTGGTTAAAACAAAATTAAAAATAACATTTCAAAATTCCTTATCGTTCCGGTACGTGAAAAAATATGGACTCGAGGTCAAAGGTCAAAAAATAGGATTTTCGCGATTTTCTTCAAAACGGTAAGTTTTATCGTAAAATTACCTTTAACAAAAATTGTAGATTATAAAATTATCTATAAAAAATGTATCAATATTTTTTTTCCTAAAAGCCACCGTTCCTGTAATATAACATTCAAAAAGTTGTAAGCGTCATTGTCATTCTGAGGTAGTGTACTTGGTGCGTTTTTTCTAACAGTAGACCTATTTCACAGGTCTGTTTTGATTTTGTTTAATTGAAAACTATTGCATAACAGATATTCGCAAGGGTTGGAATTGATAAAAGCGATTGAAAATAAAAAACAGTTGAAAAATTTATTCGTCCGATTCATAATCTTCTGGTTGTTCTTCTTCTTCTTGATTTCCTTTCTCTTCTTCATCCTGAGAGTAAGTGAATTGCGTCAATATGTAATGTATCGCATGTCTGTTCGTCAGTATCAAACGAATCCTCTGCTGTTGGTGATTCAACATTAGAACACGACCGGCCTTGACAATTCGTGCATGCCAGAGAACAACACAGTCCAACTTTTTTGCAACCACATTTAGAAGTGCATTCCTTTTTACAGTTGCAAAAAAATTGTGTTTATCAGTTTTACTGGCGCAGGTGGGAGTAAAGTCTGAATTGGTTCTAATGTATTATCGACCAACTTACAACCCCAATCTTTTGGGTCTAGCTGATAACCAAGCCACACTTGAAATTGGTAATATACCCAAAAAAGATGTTGAGGAGCAGCAACTGAGGTTAAAGGAATACAAGCTAATTGCACTTGTTTTTTATTTCGAGTGTTTTTAGCAAAACATGCAGATCGATACTTATCTAAGTAGGTAGTTTTTTTAGAAGCTCCGTACATACACTAACGTATAAATTAAGGGACTGGGTTTAATTTTACCTGATATTCTCATTTAGTTATACTTATGTATCTTTTATATTATAAATGTAAGTTACAAAGCTGTATATACGTGACCTACTTATGCATACAATTAGGCTTACAACTTTTTGAATAGTTATATCTCAGGAACGGTGGCTTTTAGGAAAAAAAATATTGATACCGTTTTTATAGATAATTTTATGATATACAATTTTTGTTTAAGTTAATTTTTTACTTACTGTTTTAAAAAAACTCGCGAAAAATCCATTTTTTACCTTTGACCACGAGTCAATTTTTTTCCACGTACCGGAACGATGGGGAATTTTAAAATGTTATTTTTAATTATTTTTTGAACAATTTTACTCACTTTTAGCTTGATGTAAATTTATGTACTTTTGAATGATTGACCGGAGTAATAATTGTTTGCCTTTAACGAGACCCAGCAAGCGTAAAATTATAGAATTTGCAATTATTGGTAACTGTTATGCAGTCAAAGTTGTTCTAATAGCCGTAAATGCTATTTCATTGCATAACGAAATTTGCGGCAATCGGCGATATATAGATTTTTAGATCGCAAGTGAAAGTAAAACGTTACCTAATTTCTTGGTGGCATATTGACAGTTTGAGATTCTAGACAAAAAGTCCAAGAACTGCAATTAACGGGTTTGATGCAAGAAAATCACTTAAAATAAATTTGTTAGGAAAGTCTAAAAATATACAGTGCGAGTAAAATTGAGTTGAAAGTTGTTGAAAAGTTGAAATACATTCAATAAATCAAAACCAAGTCATTTTTTGGGAAAATGTTCGGATCCGTCGATAAATATTTTAAGTCTCGCAGTTTTCCATAAAAGAAACGTTTTACACATTTAAAATATGATTTAATATATATTTTTTTAAATTCGTATCCAAGTTTTTTTAATTTAAAGGCACGTGCGGGAATCGGCACATTATAAAAAGCAAATGCGGCCGCCAGTTCAAATCAAACCTTTTAGTGTGTTTTTTTCTTTTAAAGAGCACCGACTTTTCCTTCTTATACTGACTCAACTTTCAGTTATCACTTGAAAACGGTTGGATATACATCATTAACCGAAACGTTGTGTAACAAATAACAAATAAAGACAATGGAAGTCCAACATTTTAGTGTTATTGAAACCATAAAATTGTCCAACACTTTTAAACAAACTGTAGTTTCTTCGGACTAGTTATTTAAACTAGTTTAGATAAGAATATAAGTGGATTTTTAAGGTCAAAATTGTTTTATTTTGTTAAATTCAGTGATTATGGAGTTATATCAAGTAACGAGCAAATCAATTAAAAAATAATAAATGCTAAGGTGTTCACCCAATGATCTTCTCACATGCATAGCAGACAATAGCTGTCGCGGATGATCAATAACAGAATTAAGTTTAGTAAAGGTGCGTACAGACGCTGCGAGTTAAACGCGCGACGCTCCAAAACTTGAAGTGTGGACGTGTCTCGCAGTTGGCGCGCAAGCCGCTCGCGCGCCTTTCGTTGCGATCCATCTCCAGTCGGTTTTTCGACGAATCATAAAAGGATTAGAGGTGTAAAAGTAAAGCGTACCCGTATGTATTCGTTACTATAACAATTAGTACTCGTTACTATCGTATCGTTACGTTACTCGTTACTTCTGATACCTCATAACATGCTATGTTATGTTAGAGCAAGGAATCGAGTCGTATTGCGTACCCGTGCAGTATGACGTCACGGCATCGCAACATTCGTAATTTGTAGAAAACATACTTATACATTACATACCAAGCTGCGTAAAGTGCATTTTTTCACTTGTCCGTATTTTAAACCAGAATTGTGTTTAAGTTCTTTTAAATTTAGTTCGATTTAATAGGTAAAGTGTAGAACTACAAGTGAACTGTTGACGGAATCCACTAAATTTGCAATGGAAATGAACATGCGAGTAACGAAATGCATTCGTGTGTAACGTTTCGTTACTCGGTACTAGATGGCGCACCCGTTACTCAGTACCAAATACATACGATTTGCTACGGCTCTAAAAAGGATACTCAAGGCGCAGTGTGGACTGAGTTTTGGTGCAGCGCGCCTCGGAGCAACGAGCGGGAGCCGACGAATTTTTTTTTATACCAAGTTTATTTTCCACAGAAAAATGGAGTGGACGGAGGAGTAACAACTGCTGCTAATTGACCTATATCAATTAAAACCAAATCTTTGGTTAACGCTAAATGCTTTACCTGTCTTGAGCTGAAACTGGCTTCCTCAAAAATATTTTTTTTTAGAAATTTTATTTCCTATTTCCATCAAAATTGTTTCAAAGTCAGTTGGGGTTATCCGGGTGAAGTCTTTATACTACCCACTAACGTGCTAAAAGTCTCGCAGCAGTGCCTGACCGGATCTTTTTTTTTAAGGCTCAGTACAGTACTCCCCCATCTACGTTTATTGTTTTGTTTTTAAGGACGCTGCAATTATCAGCGCGCCACAACTTAAAATTGCACGGGCTGCGGCTTTTTGGACTTCCGTAATATCAGACATGTACTCTTGCCGTCGGACAAATCACAAATAAATATGGCTCGGCGTGTGCTCGTCGCAATCTATGGATCGCAGTAAAGAGCGCGAGTAGCTCGCGAGTGTCTTGCGGGAAGTTCGTCGCTCGAGACACGTCGCGCGCTCGTCTCTCGGCGCGTCGCGGTCTCGTTTCGTCAAGTCTGTACGCACCTTAATGTGGAGAATCCTCTATGTCCTCGGCCCTCTTAATCCATAACTGATAACATTTCAAAATGATACCTTAAGATCGGTTTGTGCTTCCAGTTTCTCGAATTAATGCATATGCCTTATGTAAACACACAACTCGCCTCCTCCCAAAACCACTAAGCTGTCGAGTTTTCGCACTCGAAGCATATTGTCTGTTAAAATGAAGCACTTTGAAACAAACTCTTTCAATATTATGCCATGAATGTAACCAAAAATTCGTAAAATTTTAATTATGCAAGCTTAAAAGTACCGCAAAAAACCTGCAAGGTAAGCCATTGATAAAACTAAAGATGCGTATTGATTTGGTGCGGCTGCCGCTTTTTTGTTACTTTGTATACTTTAACGCGTTAAGATAATACTTTTAGTTTCATGACCATTTTAAAGTATTTTTTTACAAACGTGTTAAAAATTCAATTTTTAACACTACCTAGATGCCTTAAAAATGTTACTTTAAAGCACTAGTGTTAAAAGTGAAATGTCAAATTTTGAAAGGTATCGTCAACGTTTATTTATTTACAAACATTTATATTAATTCTATAATTCAAACAACTTGAAAAACAAATTCCTTCCACAGTTCTAGCATTCTTCGTAGTTGAGGTGGATTGAACAGAAAAATCGCATTCTCTCGTTGAGGCACGATCTGCTGCTCTTGTTTTCACTGTAAGTAGTTTTCTGGCAATAGAGTTCTTATTTTCCAAGGAATTTTCGATTTATTCCTTAGTAACCGTAGAAAATTTCCACCCCCATGCCTCCTAATTGTCGTCGAATGTGCTCCAGCATCGGCAAGTAAAGTCGGTGAAGAACGACGATAACAATGCCCCGTATAGAGGATCGGATTTGGAAGCTGCAGGAAATTTTGTTATAGCAGCTGGGACTTTTTTAAATGGGTTAATTCTGACGGGATTTCTGGTACATTTACCCTTCGCGTATTTTAGGAAAAGTCTCCGATGTCCTTCATTTGCTGGACGAAGAGCCATATACATTCGATAATAATCTAAATAATTTTTTAACGATAGTGAAATTTTATGGTACCTTGGTTTTAGTATCTCGTATGTGAATCATCAATGTAGTTCCCATATCTTCCAAGTCGTCAAGAGTCCACTGACAAAGCTCCTCTCTGCGACAGGCACAAAAAATTCCCAATATGGTAACTACTTTCATCAGAAGGTATTAATCATCAGTTGCACAGGTCAGAAACTGGTCAATTTGCGCTTTGCTTAGAATCTTTGATTTTTTGGGCAGGTATCCCTCTCCTTGGCGCTTTAAATAAGCGATAAGCTAAAAAAAATACTGATATCCACGTCATTGTTTATGCGTAGCATAGCTTTGATCACTGAATAAGTCGACCATAACGATGATGATGAGGCAATATTGTATACGAGATTTCCTGGGCAGTAAATCAAGCGATGCTCTACTGGCCGCTTTATCTATCTCTTTAAATGGATCGATGCAACCAATACTTTCTCCTACATTTTCTTTCATTTCAAAATGATTTTAAGTTAATACTAAAACGAGGTAAAACTGACACTATGCATCAAATTTGAAGTAAACATGCCGTAACCAACCAGCATCAACAACGGTTGTTAGAATTTATTTATAAATGCCAACTTTAATAGTTATCCAGGGATTCTTTTAATTAACCATATTTCCGATTTTGGTATTGAAAAAATAATAATGAAAAACAATAGCATGTTTAAAAAGAAACAATTTATTCAAAAATTAAAACGTTCTCAATGTCACAAGGCGAAAAACTCGGAAAACATTGATAAAAATTATAAAATTAAATTAGGTAATTCGCGAACTTTACACGTAGCTGTAAACTGCCACTTATTAGTAATTGCTTAGCGTGCGTAGAAATATGTAGATAACCAACTTGTTGGTTTAACTTTTTAAAAAGCTAATTTTAAAAATTATTACCGGCAACATTAAAAGCTTATTCCACATAAAAAATAGGTTTATCGAAAGTTCTTTTTGAAATATGTTACATTGTAGTGATTTTTTTTTGAAAATATATTTTTTATTTCGGTCCCATCGTGAAATTTAGTTGAAATACCCCCAAAAAAATTCCCTGAAAGTTTCATCCCTTAATATTAATATTAGGCACTCGCCCAAAGCGTGTGAAGATTTTCCATTTAAAAAGCACGTAAACTTTGATCCTTTTTTTAAATTTCTATAATTCAGCAGCAATTTATGTTATTGTCTCGCCCAAAGACGGGATTTTTCGAGAATTGAATGCTCTACAAAAGTGTACATTGCGGCAAAGTCGCAACTCACACCGGTGAAGTAGTACGGGTCACTAAACCTAATTTTTTCATACAATTCTCATTTTTCTATCATTTTCTCATAAATGACAAGAACTACACAAAAAACTACAATAAAAAAAGTTGTTGAACATTTATTTTTCTACAAAAAAGGCCCTTATAATCGAATCGCTAAGACCAACAGTTCTCAAAATATTTGGCCTTTAATTAATTTTACTATGAAATTTTCACAAATTTTAATTTGTAGTATTAGTATAGTAAAATTAATTAAAGGCCAAATATCTCGAGAACTGTTGTTCTTAGCGATTCGATTATTAGGACCTTTTTTGTAGGAAATTATATTCCAACAACTTTGTCTTTTATCTTTTTTGTAAAGCTCTTGTCATTTATGAAAAAATGATAGAAAACGATAATTTTATGAAAAAACTAGGTTTAGTGAGCCGTACTACATCGCCGGTGTGAGTTGCGACTTTGCCGCAATGGACACTTTTGTAGATCATTCAATTCTTAAAAAATCCCGTCTTTGGGCGAGACGATAACATAAAATGCTGCTGAGTTATAGAAATTAAAAAAAAAGATCAAAGTTTACGTGCTTTTTTAATGGAAAATCTTCACACTCTTTGGGCGAGTACTTAATATTATTATTAAGAGCTGAAACTTTCAGGCAATTTTTTTGGGGTATTTCCAACAATTTCACAATGGGACCGAAAAAAAAAATATTTGCTTTATTATACATGGTATATTTTTTGTTTTGATTCGAATTTATTTGCAGAATAATTCGCATTTAGAAGTGTATTTTGCAGTAGCGCCAACATTTTTGTACAAATCAATATTTTATTTTTAATGTTTAAACTGTTTCGCAATTTCTTTATTATTACGCGTAATTTTGTTGTTCGCTTAGGTCTGTTTAACAGATATAACATGTTATTGATCAACAACTTGTTTAATTACTTGGTCAAATAGTTGATTAAGAAATTTTTTTTACACTTTTTACTTTCAATTTTAAACCGCCAACTTTAGGTTTGTTGAAGAGATATTTTCAAACTCTAAAATTTCACAAATAATTTTTTAAACAAGGCAAATATTCTGGTTATAATGATGTTTATATAAAAGTGTTATTAAACTTATTTTTTTAATTCTTATGAAAGTGTAGAACAGTTGTTCAGTACACTTTCATAAAATTAAACTAACGTTTTACTCGTTAAATGGATTTTTTTTATATGGGCATTATTATTAGCAAAATAATTGCCTTGTTAAAAAGAATATTTGTGAAATTTTAGGGTTTTGTTAACTAACATTGCAACAAACCTAAAGTTCGCGGTTAGCTAAAAAAAATATAATTCCAGTTAAATTTTACAACTACGTACGCGTTAATTAAAAAAAAACGTATTTAAAAGTTATTTTGTGATAAAAATGTGTATCATACAGAGGATTTCCGAAAAAAAAATTAATTAGGAGGCCATGACTTGGTATTTATGCATTACTTCTGATTCTAAACAATTTTTCTATTTAACATTTTGTTATATTTTTTGAAAAAAGGATACTTTACTCTTAAGCAGTTATTATTAAATGTGGGACCAAATTTCTCGGTATATACATTGACAAAAACCTAAAATTCAATAAACATATTTCTAAATTGAATAGAAAACTTGCTTCTGGCTGCTACGCGGTCAAGGTGGTTTACAATGAGCTGGGATGGTCACTGGCAAAGTCTGTCTATTTTTCCTTGGTAGAATCTACCTATTATATGGAATTGCTTTTTGGGGTTTCTGTAGTAGGCTGCTATTTCAATCAGTGTTTGTTCTACAGAAGAGAGCTGTCGGCCGTATTTCCTAAGGGAAAAAATCTTGACTCTGCCTTGTTTTTTATATTAGACAATATAAAGACAATGAAGTATGCAGCGTTTATAATACACACAAATCAAAAATAAAAAAGTTTTTCCTCTTCAACACCTTTTCCGTGGACAACTGTATATATATATATATATATATATATATATATATATATATATATATATATATATATATATATATATATATATATATATATAATAAATATCAGTAGTTGAACCATATGAAAATTTTTATTATTAATTTACGAAAAGTTATTCTTTATAAAAAGTTCTGTTAGTTCTGCATAGTCTAAAACCTAAAATATAACTATCAGATATAAATTGGACGACGTTTAGAAAAAATTGATTTGCAGATCAACTCTGCATCACTTAAAACCTCAAAAACAATTGAACGATCCCGATTTTATTTGGCAGTAAATTTTGTTATCGGATGACCGAAGACGTTATTTGTCAAAATTTTAAAAGATAAGTTGTTCCGAATTTATTCTATGGCTGTGTGAAAATTTTGAGCTATTTGGATAAAAACAAAAATTTGACCTTTTTTCCAAAAATAATTTTGTTAAAATTTTTTTACTTTTTGAAAAGTTTTCTTTTTCCGGAAAATACTTTAAAGAATCTTTTTTCGGTAAAATAATTGACGCATAGGCATTTTTAATACCTACCTGCCAAATAACAAATGACAATCGGGATCGTTCAATTTTTTTGAGGTTTTAAGTGATGCAGAGTTGATCTGCGAAATCGATTTTTCTAAACTCATAATAATTTTTTCCTATGTCGCATACTTTCTGGCAGTCACTGTATACATGTATATATATATATATATATATATATATATATATATATATATATATATATATATATATATATATATATATATATATATATATATATATATATATATAATATATATATATATATATATATATATATATATATATATATATATATATATATATATATATATATTATATATATATATATTCTATAAAATGTATATTATTAAAGACATTAATAAACATATTTTTTAAAAAAATTTGATTTAATTTAATTTATTATTTTGACTTACCTTGTATATCCTTTGGGATCATGCACCAGCACAAATTACAAATAAAAATGTTTCCTATTTGTTGCAAACTTAATGAATCAAAACTGTAGATAATGTATAAAATATGTTCAAGTAAAAGTTTTATACTTTTGCAATTTTTCACAAAATAATACAGTAGCATAGTAGAATATCTAATTCTACCGTGAAGGTCTAGTATGATTCTAGGCCAAAAAAGTTTAGAGATTTTATGAAATGTTTTGCTCTACTAATTTAATAAACGTTAATATATTTTTTTAACAATTGAATGATATTCTACTATAAAGCTTTTACGTAGTTCTATAAGTGTTTATTACGTGTAATTTAAAAAAGGGAATTATGTAAAAAGCCTGGATTATGTTGCATATTCTACATATATGTATACATTAGATTACCAAAGATTTATTTCTCAAAAGAAACAGAACATTTTATCTCAATTAAATATATCATGGCATCCTTGAGATAACAGTAAAAGGTGAGTTTGAAAGTACGATATAAAAATAGGCGACGTCAAAATAGAGGAATTTAAGCAAACTTGGGTATATCTGAAATTGCTTCCTTTAGGTTTAACCGGTAGAAAATAAGGAGGTTCGAAAGGCCATAGAATTGCAAAGATCTTCCACCATCTAGATTTCTGTTATCATTAACGCTCTTGAATAAAATATTTGAAGAAGAAAAATCTAATTGTTTTAACAAGTTATCTGGACAATCCTTTTGCATGTCCCTAGATGGAATATACATAATGAGTCGATAATCTGTGTCGTTTCGACTGCAAAGGATGGAAACTATGTTCTTTTAGAAAGCATAGATACATCTGGTCATCCACATACAGCTGACTATCTTGTCGAATTGGCTTTTAACTCAGTTACTAAGTGCAAAAATGAATATAACTGTAAAGTTACCAGTATTGTTACAGATAATGCGAGCAACCTGGACAGTATGAAGAAAAAAAATCCGAGTCGTCCAATTACCCTATAGTTACATATGGTTGTTTGGCACACTGACTTAGTTTGCTCTCCAAAGATTTACAAGCATCGCAGATAAAAGAACATATATGGTACATAATGTGAAATACTTCAGAAATACCCATTTGACAAATGCTTGGTACAAAGAAAAAGGGGGCAAGAAGTTGGTTGTACCTCAGGATGTTGGATGGAATACACTTTTAGATTGTCTTGAGATCTATGTAAATGAGTGGCCAAAATTGCTATTAATATGTGAAGAGCATAAAGATCAAATTGATCCAGTAATTTTTAAAAAATTATAGATATCTCTATTAAAAGGATGGCTGAAGATTTTCTACAGTTGCTAAAACCAATTTCTATAGCACTGGTTGCAATGCAACAAAAAGGTGCATTTTTATATCAAGCAGTTTACATATGGAAAAAGTTACTGGCTATTTTGACAGTTTTGAATTTGAAGAAGTAAGAAGTTCCATCCATTACTAGCTGAGGCAAAGAGAGATGCTCTACACATTGTTTCCAAATATTTTGCAGACACATGATTATTACCGTTACTGTTTAAGTTGGAAGCTAAGTCAAACCTTTTCACAAAACTCTGTTTTTAGAGGAAATAATCAAAAATGCCTGTGCATTGTCTGCTGATATCGAAAGGATGTTTTCCACTTATGGACTCATACATAAAGTTTTATTTTTGTAATAATCAGCTATTATTT